>JAUZNJ010033364.1:0-38173 GCA_034780135.1 Jordanella pulchra
TATATATATATACTTCAGGCTGGTCATCTTCAAGCTTTCCCTTCCAGATGGGCAGCCCTAAACATGCAGCCTTAGCTACAAATATCTGGTTAGGATATATGTGCAAAGCTGGTACAAGGCAGTAACTGGCAGTTGTCTCCATGCAATACAATGCAGAGGAGGTAGAGACACAAGCCCACATACTTGCAGCTGTAATTAGGACATAAAATAAGGTGGTTGAAGGGTGGAAATGGCTGAACTTGTCACAAACTCCAGACCACATAAGTATGAAAACAGTGGAACATAAAAACACTGCAAATGACAAATACTGCAATGACAGGGAAACAGACTGATGCAAACAGTAAGACACTCAAAAAGGTTCAGACACTAGTGGGCTGAATACGCACAACAAACTTTTTCTAATTTTTAGTTGAGACAAAAATAAATCATTAACATGCATCACTTTTCTTCCATTATGCAAATATTCCCTACCTTGTGTTGGTTTGTCACATTAATAGCCTGTGATATAAGCTGACATTTTTGGTCCTAATATGACGAGGTACATGAATACATTTGGAGAGCTGCTTTTTCCTAATTATTCCCCCTGGTTTTAACCCACTTTCCTTTTTTTACCTTAACACAGGTTGACCCCCGCAAATATTCGCATAGCAGTTCAGCCGAGCGCTTCCTGGAAAGCTCTCACTCCTCTCTGGAACGGGTCTGTGCTTTAGGCTACGGGGAGCTTGACTGTGCCCGCTCCTGTGATTACAAAGTGGGCTCTCCTTCATATCTGGATAAAATTGCATGGCGAGAGGGAAAGCCTCAGCATTACTCCGAGCCAAAGCTGATTCTGGATCTGTCTCACTGGAAGCATAACACTGGCAGACTCGCTGTACCTGCTGAACCCATTGGAAGCAGCATTGTGGACATTGAAGAAGTGAAAGTAGAGGAAGCAGAGGAGGAAGAGGAAGACACGGGGGATTTGTTTCAGGAAATCACTCGCTGGGTGGAGAGCGCTCATTCTCGTCTGCACTCCCCCAGTTCCAGTCCATCAATGGGGCAATGCTCACCCTCCTGCTATACCTCTTCTCCCCCTCTTCCACTGTCTCCTACTGACCTCCCAACCCCTGTCTTCCCCTGCAACGAACCCACCCAACACTTATCGGCTGAATATGATGAGAACAGACTGAGCCCCCTTGCTTCCATCACATCCTCCTCTAATACCCTCCCCTTTCTCTTTCCATCATCTCCCACAGCTATATTTTCACCTCAGACTTCATCACCACCTCCAACTCCACTCGTGCAGCTCCCAGAGTCTCAGCTACTGTCCAATGCTGACTCCATGGATTCTCTGCCAGTCAAGCAAAAAGAGCGCCTCTTTGACTTGGATGTTTTCATATCTAGAGCTCTGAAGCTGGTCCGGCAAAATAAAGAGAAAGTTCAAATGAAGAAAGGAAAAGATGAAAGCTGGATGGAGGAGAGCAAGATGGCTAACATAAAAGGAAAGGTGCCTCGGCTTTCAGAGCACAGGACTTCTCCATCACAGACTCCCAACTCTTAATGTTATATTTTAGTTCCAGGTTTAGCAAAGTAACTAGAACATTAGTCAAATTTCAAAAAATCCTACAAATGAGGTGTGTTCAGGATTCTACTGTAGCAACTTGTATTTTTTAGCTCTTAAACACTTCATATGTTGTGACAAAGCTCCAGTTAAAAAGCATTTGCAGTTTTGTGTGACAGGTTCTCAGGCAATAAAAGCTCAGAAAGGACTTGACTAAAATATAAATCACCGTAAGCATTATTCTTCTATATGCCTGCTTCAATAGGTTGGTCAGCAGCTGAAGCTTTGATCATAGAATCCTATCCACACCCAAGTTAAGTGTTTTTCAAGTGTTCTGTATTATTTGTTTGTAGGAAGTTGAATTTTACAAATTCCTTCGAAGAAACAGAACAAAAATGTAAAGATGTTGACTGGGTCTATTGGAGAATATTTGAACATTGCATTTAAGTGCAAAACATGGAAATAATTGGTACTGTAATAATAGCTTGATCCAAAAACAAAAAGCAAGCCCTGCTGGTTTTCTTATTGACTTAAATAGGATGTCATCCCCAAGCTGGAAAAAATGCACTATTATAAGATTCAAGTCATTATTAACAACAGTACGTGTTTGAAAGTTGCTTTACATGTCTTTCTAAACTCCCTCCTGTTCACTCTTGAAAGAATCTCACAGTCTTCCAATATTTTTCACAGTAACACAGCTAAATCTTTTTCTAAGCGTCTGGATGTATTAACTAAGAGGTAATCAACTGGAGTATGACATGATAGACTGTTAGGATTTTATTTATTGCTGCTTCAACACTCCTACAATGACTCACTAGATTTTAACGATTTGAATTAAGTTTTGTTCATAATTGATTTTCCAAATACCCTTAATATATAACTAGACATTTTTGTGGCTAAATTTGTTCTGAAATATTGTTATGTAATAGAACGCATGTGATAAATTTGAAGTTAGTAGGACATTTGTTTCAGTATGAAATGATCTGTAATAGTAGCTTGTTTATGATTCTTCTGCCAGCTGGACTCATTTTTGGTAACAAGTGGTTTGTTTCTTTTGTGTGATGCACCAAACCTGTTCATCATTAAACACACACACTATTATTCCACAACCAAAGTCCTAAACAGCTTTAGGGTCACTTAAGTGTAAACAATGAAAAGCTTTAACAGAAACATTCACATTTCTTTTGAAAAATGTGGAGACTGATAAGAAGCCGTATTTCTAAAGTGTAAAAAATGATTTCTGAATTTCTCAAATGTATTGTTTTGTAATGGTATATGCTTCTTTTTTATGTTGTTTTCTTTTTGTAAACAATATTTTGTCAGGTATGCCTACCACTCTGTTGGACATACTGACACCACCACACAATTAGCTATTATTTATTCAAGACTCATTGATTTTTCTTGAGTAGTAATCTAACAGTTGGAAATAATTTTCAGAAATGTTTGTCATTTATTGCCAACTTTCATTACTCCAAAACACATATTTATTTAATCTTTACTGTTTTAAATTCATTAGAGCATCTGGGAAGTCACCAATAATTCACGTTCTTTTTTTTTTTTTTCGGCATAAAGTAAAAACAACTTGTCAGACTTAAGCTACCTACAATTATTTAAAAAAAAAAAACAATCATTCATACCATACAAGGGATCCAGATTTGTGTTTACCTTCATAAAGTAGTAAATAGCACCAAGAAAATGACTATATAAACATTTCTATTAAGATTTGCTAATCTTCTGAAATCAATCTCACTTCCAGGGATGGTAAACAGGGTGGTAGAGCAGGTTTGAGGGAAAAAAAATACTGGTACAATTAATTCAAGGGGATTTAAAGTGCATATCTTCACCAGTGGTGCCAATACTTGTGGAGGGTGTTACTTAAATTTTAATAAACTGAAACGCAATGCCTTGCTGTGATATGCTCTCAAACTGTACACTGAGTACAACTGCACCTGTATGGGAGTTCAGGAGGTAAAAATCTGAGATCAAAATCCACTGCCAGCAATACTGCATAACAAGCATGTTTTATCATTATTCAGTTCTTCACTGACTTTATATGTCAATTCACAGAGATGTTACTGTTACAACATTCACATTCATGTTAATCTGCTTCTGTAAGCATACCGTGAGCTATAAGTAGTCAAATATTTCCATAGGTTACTAAAAAGGAGAATTTCTAGCGCCTACAATCAGATGAAACAGCAGTCAGACCAGGCATTTGTTTAGATTTACAGTGAAGCACATGTAGAATATGAAGCACATTTGGTCACTTTAAGCCATTACAACTTTCATCATCTAATTTATCTAATTGTCAGTAATGTACACTTTAAATAGAGAGAGCAGCTCCGACTTAAATAAACTGCTGCAACTGGTAACAAGTAACAATAAAGTTGATCCGACTAGTTTATAAGTTGACAAGTTAAACTATTGCAAATATATTCAGTTACTTCTTACCAATTCAAGGAATTAATTTTGGTTCATGCCGAATTCTCTCATAGGGTGTACATAGAGGGAAAGTACCAGGGCTTATTTAGAAAACTGGAAAAAAAGTACAAACTTTACTTTCCTGGTCCAGTTTTAGTTAGGTTTGACTGCATTTTGAATTTTATATTTGCTGCACAATCTATTCTGGAAGCAACCTAAGCCAGCAATAATGCCATAATGAAGTAATAGATACAAACTTAAACATATCTGGTTACTGAGCCAAAAGTAAAAATCCTGACTCTATGGAGCAAAGTTGAAAATGTGCCTCAGTACACCTCAATGCTTCCAGCTTGCTGAATGTAACGAATGCCCTTGTCTCTGTATTGCTATGCAGGTCATTAAAACCATGTGTCTATGGAATATCTATCTGTAAAACAGTAACATTTGATCTGGTTTCTTGTTTCATATGTAGCCTATTCAAACTTCAAAGGTTTCTCAACCTTATATTTAAGGAAAATGTTCTCGATTTCTGTTGTACTTGATGGATGTGTTGTTTTGAGTGTCTTTTTTTGGGGGAAATTAATAAAAATATGAAAAAAAAACTCTTGTCTGTCTGTCTGAAAAAAAATTACAAACCGTACTTTCCTGGTCCAGTTTTAGTTAAGTTTTGACTGCATTTTGAATTTTATGATATTTGCTGCACAATCTAATGCATGTTGTGCTTATGTTGGCACTGAAAAAAAGTAATTCCCGCTACATTGTACGGTGATTGCCATATTTTATTCACTGGTGTGTCGAAAGCAAACGAAAAAAAATATGCAGTGTTAATACTTCATTTTAATGTCGGACAGAAAGTTCATTTTTCTGTCTAGTCTAATCAAAGCACCTTCTTCCACGGATTACCCCTTATCTCGTGTTTGTCCTGTCACATTCATATGTAGAATGCATGCAACATGACTGCAACATGAAACTAAAATCTGTCAAAGCATTTTTCCCTGATTTTTCTCACTTGTTCGGATGTAATGTTTCAGGAAGACGTAGTGTGTGGCTTAAATAACTTTACCATAATAAATGACGAGGTTCCATGAAGTGTATGCGCGGGCAGCAGTCAGTCTCTACGGTAACCGAGAAGGGAATCCCAGAATATGATTGGCTGAGCTGTCAGCGTAACAACCAATAAACATCAAGAAAACGGGGAAAGGGGTGGCAGCTTCTGATCTGCCTTCCTTCTTCCTCCCCTCTTCGTCGCTCTCATCCGGACTGGTCTTGTCTGCAGCTGTAGTGGATCCTCTTAAAGGTTTCTCCGGTCCACGCCAGGGTGTCAAACCTCCGAAATTACAGCGAAGAAACATGCTGAATGAAAATTAAGCTGTCTAACAGAAGCAAGGCGGTATTATTACAACCCGAAGCAGGTAAACCAAGACGCTGATCTCAAAGAACAGAAAGTCCCGTGCAATGATCGGAGAACTTCCCGTTTCTACAGAGAGGCTAATCCCTAGAAATAATATAATATTATTATAACTTTTGCTTGAATGAGGTGACATTCTTTAATGTTTAAAACAATTCGTTGGTGTGCTTTCCTGCTAGTGACAAACAGGGTGATGTTCAACAGTAAACCAAAAAAATTAGCTTGTAGCACCTGTTTGGTACCTTTTTTCCTTTTTATCTCAGTGAAAAGATTGTTTGTGTTGTATTTTTCCATGTTTGTGTTGACTACCTCTCCCCACACTCTTCCAGGGGCTTCCGTTTGTTATCGGCTAATGGTTGCTCCATTAGGCATGAAGATGATTAAGAAAACCGATTATAAAGACTTGACAGTAACACATTAGTTGCACATTAAAGTTAGTGAAATGATTTGCTCGTTAGACTGAACAAAGATCTATGTATTAGGGAAAAAAACCATTGACTGTGCAGTTATTTTGTCTTTTTGTTGATTATTTATCATTAAATAATATTCGTTCTGGTTCTTTAATGTATGAGCCCTGCATAAATGTAGTGGTTGACCTTAAAGCCATTCTGGAGTTGCATGTTTATTGTCTATGAGATTCAATGATCATGTCGAATGTGATAGAAATCTAATGTATGCAGCATTTCTGACTCTACTTAGAGATTCATGTGCAACTTGGCAATGTACAGAAGTTTCTATTGCGAGAGCAGTTTAAAATTACATGAAGAAATGCACCTATACGTTTCTGTTGGTTTGTCTGCTGTTTTGTAAACAAACAGTGTTGATCTTTTTCAAGTCACCATGCATTTAGACACCTTTTAATTCTACAGAATTACAGCTTTGTCTTTTATATGAATATTGGAAAACTATGTGGTTCAAGAGTTCAAAAAATGAAGGTGTTCATTGTATATGTTCTTCACTCATTGATATATTTCAGCCATTTGTGTTTGTAATTTTTTTCCTTTTTCAGATTAAGACATGCAGCTAATAACACCCGTCTGCAGCACTTATACTCTGTGCAGCTTTCCCCCATTCTGGCCGGATCCACACTTTATGAAAGCTTTTACATTCCAGAGCCACAGTCATTTATTTGCTGGAGTTTTACCACAATCTGTGGATGGTGACGAGTTTTATTGGCTAAATCACAGGATGTCTCTTGATGTTTACATTTGTGAACCCTCTTCAGCAGGAGCTTCTGCTGCCTCACCATGTTTTCCGAGCAGATCCATCTGCATAGAGTCTGCACTGAGGGGCGTGGAAGCCCCAAAATGATGTAATTTCATTATTTTGTGCGGACCTGGCGGATGGGTCGAGCATAAACCAAGTTTTAGGTGTGCTTTCGCAGCTACTGTTCGTTAACTTTGGTCTGAATCAGTGGATGAGAAATATTTACTGACGTTTTCCTTCTTTTTTCACACCCTTTTTTTCTTTATTATTGAGATGCGTCTATGGCAGGAGTACCAAATGTAAATATAGTGTTCTGAGTTGAAAGTACAAAATACAAAGAATGTAGTCATGTTATTAGTCTGTATCTGACAATAGTTTAACATTTCGCTACCAGAAATGTTCACTACCACAGTTATTTAACCAGGATAAATGACACGTTGCATGTCTGACTTGTTTTATAATACTGTAATTTTGTTCATATTTGTTTGGGCCTGACTGACTGCTTGCTGTTAACCTCCTGCAGAGCATATCAGATTAATTTTACCAAGTTTATTTTTGGATCCAACGTACTGAATTCTGGCACTGAACCAGCAGTCACATGCATGACCTACCTTTGACAATGATGGTTCTGTTCCAGTCTGCTAACAACAGATGAAAATACAATGGAAGTCTTATGAAATGCATGAGCTGCAAGTAGCTGTTTATGCTGATTGAGATTCAGTCTTTACTCTTAAAATAGTAGCAATAATTTATTTCTTTTTTACATCTCTTGAGATTGTTTATCAAGTGGAATTTTACACTAATATATGAAAGATTTAATGTTTTTACTGTGCTGTGGTTGATGCTTTTTCTACAGTTGTGTTCTTTCTGTTCTCTTAACAGAGAAGATTATGAAAATCTTTGAAAGCTTTCTAATCACAGAGCTCCTTCTAAATTGCTTTAAACCAGAATTTAGATTACAGACACTCAGTGTTGAAAGAGGCTGTAATCCCCAGCAGAGGGACTGCCTGTGCAATGACAAGCATACCCCCTGATGTTCACATCTCCCCTTAATGTGAACTATCCGATTGACTGCGCCTGCAGCCGCGGTAAGGCGGCTATGCACTGGTGGTGCAGCAATGCAGTGTTTTTATTGTGTCGGGGGGGGCAAACCCCACTCTGATCATCGGTCGGTACTGCTTGACAGAACAGTCGTTTGAAAATCCTTCCGAATCTGGAAGAACCCCCTGCTTTCAAAGCTGGCTCTCTGTCTACCGGTGGGGTGAGAGAGCAGGTGTTCACCTGCCTGCAAGCGATCAGGGTGATGACACTGTGATGACATTTCTCACACATAAGTGGAAATAAGGAGGTAAATGTGTTTAAAAACATAGTTCCAGAAGCCATTACACACATTAAAAGTCAGCCTAATTTCAGTGTCATTTTGACAAGGTTCAGTGCTATCAGCATTTGTGCTGGACAGAGCCCTGATGGAGGGGGACCCAGATGTCAGTCAAAGGGCCAATATGCTCTTAAATGCCTGAGTTTTCACATTTCAGCATGTGTTGAAATAATCTGGTAAGAACAGAGTTGAAGAGATGGATGATTAATTATTTAGAGCTTAATGTTAGAACGACATAATATTGGCCTCTGTTGAGCAACAGTTAGTATTTTTTGTACTTAGTAAAATCTATGTCTGCTGTCAAAACTCTTTTTACAGACAAAAGGTAATTGTGTTTAAAACTACCCATCAAAGCTTTTCGTTAATATTATCTTCTTTTTTTTTCTTCCCAGAAAGCTTCCATTAGTGGACCTTGAAGGCCATTGTTAATCCAGCATGCTGTCGAGGTTGAGGACAACCTGGTCCCTGAGACCTTGTGTCTCCGTTTCCAGATGGGCACACACTAAAGAAAAGGGCAAACCCCTGATGCTTAATCCTCGCACCAACAAGGTAGGGAGGCCGGTGTCTGAAATGACCATCTAGTGTTGAGATTTATCTGGAAATGTTTAGACTGTAGCTTTTTCATACTTTAGTCTATTTTTTTAAGCATGACTGTTGTGAAAACTACAGAGTTCAGCAAGAAACTTGTTCTCTTGTGTGGTTTAAGCGCATGTCAGACCTTGGAGGCGAAACTAAACACCAGATGAAATAAATGCAATAATTTATTAGAAATGACTATTTGAGTTGCAGTTTTTTCATAAAACTAGTTAGCATTTGATGTTGGTATCTGGTTCAAAACGGACCTTTAGCAGAGTGGACTCTATATCCCATGATGCTTTCGAACTAGTAAAAGAAGAACTGGGGATGATGAAGAAAAACTTTTTTCATTAGAAAGAGCTATGTTAGCTGAATTCCTGGTACGTTCTTCCTTTTTTTTATTTACTAAAGGTCTTCTGAATAATCAACTCTATTTCATCTTTGAATTTCTCACATATATACAACAATACATTATGAAGCTATAGAGAAACCAGATGAACTTAAGTTTATTTATTCTGGACTATGGGGAGGAACATTCATCTAATGAGAGAATATATATCATAATGCACTTTAAGCAATTTCTCCTGATTAATAATTGACATGAAGACTATGAACAGGGTAATTTTTCAGAAGAACATTATACGCAACCAGAGTGAGCTACTCGTATTTGTAAAAACTTGTAACAAGACTGTTCCTCCTTCAATGCTTTGCCTACTTGTTTATCAAGCCATTGCAGAGCATTTCTTTTTAAGTTTAGTGACTTCCCCTCATTCCTTGCTATAGAAGTGTTTCTGTTATGGCTCCAAACCCACTTTAGAGAAGTTTTGTTTATGATGTGATCTGATCTGTGCAAGTTTGAGGCTAGCGCCTGGGTTGGCATTGCATTATGGGATGCTGGTTTTCACATCTTACTCTAATACATCTGACCAATAAACGGAGTCAAGGTTCTTACTTGGTTTGTAGCGACAGGTTTTGGTTCGCTTGAAGTTTTTATTAAATGAATAAACTCATGAATGGATTCAGACCAAAGTAATTGAGCTGGAGGTCTTAGATATTTAGTTGCTCTAGAACACCTGATTTAAATGATTGTTTTATCCTTCATCCCATCAGGTGCGGCAGAAGCTTGTAATGTATCCCATCTTATAAATAAGGTGTGTGTAAACAGGAAATGAAACGTTATCAGAGTTGAGAAACCTGTTGATGGTTTTCAGCATTCATTATTCTTTTACATGCAGTGTTAAAAAGCTACCAATGACCAAGGTCTATGGTGGTGAAAAAGCAACTCTATAAACAGTCCCCAGCTTAATTTATAGTTATGAACATTTTACATCTTCGTTATATATGAATAGTTCTGCTGATATAGATCACTGTTGCCCTTTTTTTATAGATGTTGAAACTAAAATACAGTTAAGAAACCCAGTGCTGTATTGTCAGCTCAGAGAAGCTGTAAACAGCTAATATCTACCCAGCCTGCTATGTGACTGCAGCTGTGTCCCCCCCCGCAAGCCTATTGACACTTTTATAGTCTTATAAATCAAACCTTTGTGATTAACTGGAGAAACTGGTGGCTTATAGAGCAGGTGTTTTCTCTGCGGCAGGATTCAGTGTATTCTTCCTGTTTCATCCCACTGCTTATGTGGCTTTTTATTGTAATAAATTCATTCGTTTACTCCTTTCACTTCCTGCTTAAAAACATATGCTGCCTTTTTTAAAGTCTGATGTAACGTTAAGATAATATTTGGCTAAAGTGATGGACATTTTGTAAATGTACATAATCTTTAAGGATGTTATACTCTTCTTTGTTTTAAGGCAAAATACACGCATGTAATATGTATTTTATATGGTCCTTGTTTCAGAGATGGATGGATGGATGGATGGATGGATGGATGGATGGATGGATGGATGGATTACACACAGTAAAATATTTCAAGCCTGTTTTTATAAATTTGATTTCTGTGGTTTTTACATACTTTCCCGATTTCTCTTGTACTTGGTGGATGTGTTGTTTTGGGGGGAAATTAATAAAAATATGACAAAAATCTATCTGTCTATCTTGTCGAGCAAACTCCATTGAATAATTTGTTGGAGCTTCACAGGGTGGACTTAGGCTGGAGTCAGCCCATTAAGAGCTACTAACACAGATGACTCTTATTCATGGGTCATAAGAGTCTTACTTGGGCCAAAACAAAAAAGGACCAGACTGTTTCTGAAGAGTCAAATGTCCTTTTTTTCCAGATTAAAGTACATTTTCTCACTTCACCTGAAGTCAAGGTTCCAGAAGCTGGAAGAAGATCATAGAGGCACCGAGTCTGTTGAATTCCTGAGATGATTTGAGTTACCATGTCATCTGCTGGGCTTGGTCTAGTGTTGTTTATTTTTTACAAGTCCACAGTCAAAGCAGACATTTATGAGGACATTTTAGACGTGCTTCCTTCTGCTGACCTGCTTTAGTTGTATACAGACTGTGGCCTCCGCCCACAGTGTCTGTGGTACCAAATACTGAGTGACTTATGGTGGATTCTGTTCTTGTATGTAACATCGTAGACTAGTGGCTGAGGTCACGTGTGATACGTTAACATGTTTTTGAAGCGTTGGGGCTATAGCTATTCCCAGTGACCTATAGTTCCAGTTTACATTTGCAACATGAAGCTTTGGCTGCTTGCTGTAACATGTTGGTAGTCTATACCAAATACAGCCTGGAGGAGACACCTTCTGTTAAATATAGACATGACAACATACGTGTACATTAGCAGGGAACTGCCTGCTCCTATATGTGGTGGAGCTTCAGTCAGAAATATTTTGCTTAGATGTCCAGCCATATGGATTCTTATAGGGATTCGAATAAAGTAAATCTTTCTGAAAATAAATAATTTGAAGCTTCTATCAATGTTTCTTTCTTACTCCCGTGGAAAATCCAACAGGAACAACCATTCAGGGTTAATCAATTTCCATATGAATGAAAAGCTGACATACTTGACTTTGTGTTGATGTTGTAACAAAACAAATATTCACTGAGGAAAATGTGGAGCAATGTTGATTCTGATGTTCAGCTGATCATGAACGCACCTGTTAGAGATTTGGCATTGGGTTCAGTGTAATGCTTCAATATTGTCACATATTGTATAGCCTACTCATTATGCCCCCACAGCATGATACTGCCAACCCTGTGCTTCACAGATGGCGTTCTCTGTTTTTTTTGGTTTACTGCTTTTTCCCCTTAATTTTAAAAAATGGTCATAATGGCAGACATTTCCGTTTTAGTTTTACCAGATTATAGAACATATCTCCAAAATTTGACCTTCCTAAACAAATTTCTTCGCTCCTTCGCTCTTTTTTTTTTTTTTTGTTGCTTTTGGAGTCATGGCCTATTCCTCGCTGTACCGCCTCTCAGTTCTGGTCATGTCGCTCAGCTCGCAGACATCGAACCGGTCTCCTTCCTGAACTGGACCACTGCTGGATTTTGCACCTGCACTAAAGTGCATGAACAGACGAATGCTGCTCATGAAGGCATGTTTGATTTGTACCCAAAGATCATCCAGGTTTTTGCAGCTCCAGAAATCTCTTTATGAAGGAGGATTGAGTTTGGGAAAAGGTGATTTGAGGTGGAAATAAAAACTGATGCAACCAGTCATGCTATCTAACTCACAGAACTTCAAACAGTCTAATCATCCTCTGGGATTTTTATAGTGTATGAAGAAAATACCGTTTGAAGTGTAATTGTGCAAAATTGCTTTCAAAAATGATCTTATGTATGGTCTTATTCATTTCTATTTAGAGCCAGAGGAATAGAGAAGCATTTGGTTTTGTCAGTCAATCTCATGGATTTTGTTTGTTTTTTTTGTTTTTTTTTTTGTTTGTTTTTAACAGTAAAATGAATCCGCTTTAAGCATTAACTGCTTCTGTTGTTGCAATATGTCACCATGTTGTCGTGAATAGATGGTGATCCTTAAAAATCAGTCATAAAAAAGAAGGAGAAGTTAAAAGAAAGGCGAGATCTCAGGGTATTATTATAAAAACCTCTTAAACATTAATTTTCCATTTAAACAAACTGAAATTTGCCCCACTGTCCCGTTATGCTTAGGGGGCTGATGGTGGAGCTAAGTGAAGTAAACGCTCACTCAGCATGACTTGGCATTGTTTTTGTGGTAGTCCCCCTCCCTAAATTACATGTCAGTAGAATTGAGCTGGTGTTTTCACAGTCCATGTTCCTCATTGGCTCTTTAAGAATGACTCCATGTTTTATTTTCCTGTAGCTAAATCTCTTTTCATCTGGTGTCTCTCACGTTTCCCACGACTCAGGATCTGCTGCTTGGAGTCCATAAGTCAAACCTATTAAACCCATAAATAACACAGTGCGCCCTCTACTGACAGAACTCAGTTGCAACATGTCCCATTTTTTTAATGCAAAAAAATGTTTTTTAAATTCTTTTTAGTTGAGTCATTAAAAATAAAAAAATAATAAAAAAATAAATAAAATTAAAAAATTAAAAAAAATCATTATCTTGTTAATATGTGCATAAGAAAAAGACTCTTCTCTGAAAGCAGGGTTGAATTCTTTTTTTTTTTTCAAATAGGCTTCTGGAAAAATGTTTGTAACTCAACAGTTTTATTGTAAATATTTGAAAACCAATGCAAGGCCTAGCATATGTCTAATTATTGTTTTTTTTTATGAGTTATGTTTCAAATGTTAGTTTAACAGCTGAATAAAGTTGACGTTTTCTCCTTTAAAACTCCTAAACACCGTCTCTCATGGTTCTGATTTTTTCCTTGGCTACATTTCTCCACAGGGTATGGCCTTCACCCTGCAGGAGCGACAGATTTTAGGGATTCACGGTCTTTTGCCTCCCAAAGTGGAGACTCAGGACATTCAGGCTATGCGCTTTCAGAGGAATCTCAAGAAGATGACGGATCCCTTGGAAAAGTGAGGACAAATTTTCCTTCAAACATGGGATGGTTTGTGGATTAGTGTTTGTATTTTTTCTGATTTACTTTCCTTCATACACAGGTACATCTACCTGATGGGGATCCAAGAGAGGAATGAACGGTTGTTTTATAGGGTGTTGATGGAAGACATAGAGGAGCTGATGCCAATTGTTTACACTCCCACTGTAGGGTTGGCCTGCACACAGTATGGACACATATTCAGGAGACCAAAGTAAGCATTTAAACATTTAATGTCATGATGATTCTCAGAATATTGAATCTGTTGTTCTTTCTGAGGACTTTAAAGCAGGAATCATGTTTTGTGTGTAGAAAATAAATCCTAAAACGGCTTTTAAGAAAAAGGTTGTTTCTCTCCTTAGGGGATTGTTTATATCCATTCTGGACAGAGGGCATGTCCGCTCCATCCTGGACAACTGGCCGGAGACTAATGTGGCAGTGAGTACCTAAGCACACAGATTATCTGCAGATAATACTAATAAAACAGGATCATTCAAATATTTGACCTCTCAGATTTGTCCTGTTTTTAACATTGTTTTAAGTTTGTACAATAAATGGCAGCGTGCAGTTTTTACCAATTTCATGTCGTTCTTTTTCTTTTCTCTCCTCTGTTTTTTCTAAAGGCTGTAGTAGTCACCGATGGAGAGCGTATTTTAGGCTTGGGGGACCTGGGTTGTTACGGGATGGGCATACCTGTTGGAAAACTCTGCCTGTACACCGCCTGTGCCGGCATCCGACCTGAGAAATGTCTGCCTGTTGTGATCGACGTTGGCACAGACAATGAGGTTGGAAGGCATTATATCCATACTTGATTTACTCTGATTGTGTTCTTCTTTATTTTTTTTAAAGGAACGTATTCTAAAACTGCTGCTTCTAACGTTTGTGCTCTCGTCAGACTCTTCTGAAAGATCCCTTCTACATGGGTCTCTATCAGAAGCGGGATCGTTCTCAAGCCTACGATGATCTGATCGACGAGTTCATGGAAGCTGTTGTGGACAAATATGGACAAGGCACGCTGATTCAGTTTGAGGACTTTGGGAATCACAACGCCTTCCGCTTCCTCCGGAAGTACAGGGAAAAATACTGTACCTTCAACGATGACATCCAAGGTGCTTAGAGTTTGCAGCGCCTGCATGCTGGTCGTTTTAACTCTTCTGAATTGATTGGTGAAAAGAAACAGGTGTGGATGACGTTCTTTATGGCTCTGGTTTCTGTATTTCCAGGCACTGCATCTGTGGCCCTCGCTGGCCTGTTGGCAGCTCAGAGAGCCATCGGCAAACCCCTCACTGAGCACCGCATTCTCTTCCTGGGAGCTGGAGAGGTAAGCCCATATTTCCCTATTGCAGCTTTTTCATTACAGTGATACTGCCCCCTGCTGACAACAGAAAAAAAGGGCATGGATTTGATCAGATCATCATTAGGTTTAGGCTCCATGTGTAAAATTTCTGGATGCCTTCCCTCCAGGCTGCTCTTGGCATTGCCAATCTGATTGTGATGGCCATGATGGAGTCGGGGGTGACCCAAGCCGAAGCCAGAGAAAAGATCTGGATGTATGATGCTCATGGTTTACTTGTAAAGGTCAGTGAACAGAGCAAAAAGCCGCCTGTGTGCACAGAGCGAAAGTTTTTAACTGCTGCGTCTTTGTGCAGGAGAGAGCGGAGCAAACGGATGCCAACCAGGAGGCCTTTGTTCATGACAGTCCAGGGGATGTGCAGAGCTTCTTGGATGCTGTTAACACCATCAAACCCACCGCTATCATTGGTGATCTGTCTCCTTATTTTTTATTTACTCTTAAATTGTAAAATGCAGGCCATGTTTTAAAAACTGTAATAGTTTTAAGCTTTATCTAAGATTTATTAAGTTTTCGTTTCTGTCAGATTTGGCTAAAGGATGGATTTCAGGTGTCCTTTTATTTTTTTCTTTCAGGTGTGGCGGGAGCTGGACGCCTCTTTACCCATGATGTCATTAAAGCCATGGGAGCCTTAAATGAGCGACCGATTATTTTTGCCTTGAGTAACCCGACGAATAAAGCCGAGTGCACAGCAGAGGAAGCCTACACACTAACTGATGTAGACACGCTTTGGCTTTTTCTCTGTTTTTCTTCTATTTTTTCATGCAAACCTAGAAACAGAATCTATTAAACTACCCCTTTTGTCTCCTCCTCCCTGTTTGTGCCTCACAGGGTAAATGTCTGTTTGCCAGCGGCAGCCCATTTGGTCCAGTTACACTGAGTGATGGGCGAGTGTTTACGCCAGGACAAGGAAACAATGCTTACATCTTCCCAGGTATACTGAAAAAAAGGGATAATAGACATTTATTAAATAAATAAACCTCAGAAAAAAGGAATTCTCTTTAGTTACATTACTATGTCCTGTAACCCAACCTTTTTGTTTCAGGTGTGGCTCTGGCTGTGATCCTGAGTGGAGTGAGACACATTAGTGATACTGTATTCTTGGAAGCAGCCAAGGTAAAAAAAAGAAAATAATTTCTTCAAACTCCTGTACTTCTCATTTCTCTCTGTCTTTCCTTTTCACACTGCCTCTGTCTGGTGTGTTTATGCTTATCTAAACCATCCTTAACCCTTTGTGTCCTTTTCCTCTCTCTCTAGACTCTGGCATAACATTTATCAGATGAAGAGCTTTTAAAAGGCATCTATGTGCTTCCTTCTTTTGCTGGGCTGCATTGTATTAACTGTGAACAATGCAAATAATGATCACAAAGTGCTTTTATGTTGAAATCGATACATGTGTTGCAATGGTCTAAATTACTTCAGGCGAACCAATAGATTAAAGACAAATAATTAGAGCAGCGTTTATGTTCTGTTCTGTTGGTTGTAAGATGTAGTATGTAACTGGAAAATGATTTCATCCTGGTTGCAGACACTCGCTGAGCAGCTGACGGATAAAGAGCTTGAAGAGGGCAGACTCTATCCTCCGCTCTCCAACATCAGAGAAGTTTCTGTTCAGATGGCTGTCAAGGTAAATGCTGATGAGAAATTACTAATAGCTCAATGTTTTAACTGTCAACAATTCCCCTTAGAGCAACACTGCTTCACTTTTTGATATCCGTCAGTGTTCTTTAGATATAACACTCAACTGATCAGACGGTTCTCTGATGGAGGATTTAATCTAGAGGGATGAATGTTTTTACAAGAAATTCCATGACTTCTCAGTCTGCTGGTCCAAAGTGGTTTGCTACCAGATTCAAAACACCTAAAGGGAGACAGTTTCTTTTTTTTAATGACAGTTACATTCAGGGGCATTAAACCTTGAAGGTTCAGCTCTAGCACTCCTAAACAAAGGGATACCTTAGAAAATATTTCCAGAATATGACCTTAAACTGTAAGCCTCCATAACAATGTATGAAAAAAATAAAACAAGGGAGAGAAGTAACTAGAGAATAAATGTTCTTTTTTGCCTAAAATCATTTTAGGCACAAAAGAGAAGTTTCTGCCCTTTATAAATTAGATATGAGCCACTTTGTCTTAACTAAAGCAGGGACCGTTGGGTTCAGCCTCACATCGTCCGTCCTTAATTGAGGAGAGTCGGTATTTGTTTACAGTTTTAGCTCAGACAGCAAAACTCCTGGGGATTACTCAGATTCGCAATTGATTTTTTTTTTTTTTTTTTTTTTTTAATGAAGGAATAGCTTGATAATAGTTATAAAAAGTTTATTTTGCATGGTGTAGGTCCTTTAACGACGCAGTTGTTAAATCACAGACACTCAATGTTTGGTCTTGTTACATCTAATAAGAGTTGGCCCTCGGTTCCACTGGATGTTGGAGGGCAGATAATCTCTGGCATGCAGATGTGCCACATGTTTGCAGCTGATGGCAGCAATTCTAGTCAGTGAGAGCAGGTCCACCGACTCACCTCACCAACTCTTTAGTTTAAAGGGATCTATTATTAAAGGGAATTATTGTATCCAACTAAAGGCTTCCTGCAAAAAGGGAATACTTGGCGGAAAGTAACTGTTCGTGTTTAAAAATTCTGTATAGACTTAAAACAGTTAAAAATACTATAAATAATAGCCTTTATATATCTAAATGTAGTAAAATTGAAAGGTTTTAAAGACGTTAGTGGGACATACAATGTTAGCAAGGTGATTCTTCCTTGTTGCAGGTGGTGGAGTTCGTCTATGCCAAAGGCATGGCCTTCCG
The DNA here is from genome assembly GCA_034780135.1 of Jordanella pulchra. Taxonomy (NCBI): domain Eukaryota; kingdom Metazoa; phylum Chordata; class Actinopteri; order Cyprinodontiformes; family Cyprinodontidae; genus Jordanella; species Jordanella pulchra. Next base: position 17,630 of record JAUZNJ010033364.1, read on the forward strand.
TTACCCTGAACCTCTGGACAAGAACGGCTTTGTACGTGCAGTTGGATGGAACACGGCCTATGACTCCTTCCTACCGGATACTTATGACTGGCCTGGTGTCAGCTTCAGTCCTAAGATAAAGTAGAAGTAAAAACATCCTCAGTGTGACCTGTGTCAGAGTAGACGTCTTTCTTTTTCCACCCCAGTTTCTTTCACTTAAGTGGTTAAAGTGATGTTGATGCAAACATGTATTTGCAGCAAATCACTTGCTTTGATCTGTGAGAACTGGAGTGGAAACAGACTGATGCAGGGGCGATGACTTGTGGGAGAATTGCCCTTCTCTCCACAGGTTAATACTGTTTGTGAAGTGGAGGGCCACCTGGTGGTGGAAAGGGGTAGTGTTCAAAACCGATAAAAATGAAAAACCCTAATTTCTACTTTGGATGAAGGCAGAAGTAGAAAATGTAATAGTGATATTTTATTACATGACTTATAAACTTTTGTCACCTTATATTTATTTCAATTGATATTATGTGTAAACACTCCTTTAGTGTTTTTGAAATAGAGATTCCCTTAAAACAAGCCCTGTACTAGTATAAATGTATTAAATGAATATTATTAAGGCCCTATGCACTTTTTGGTAACTCCATGTTTATGGATTTTATTTATCTCTTTAAAACGTCCTTTTCTGTTCACATGCTATATACAAAGTTGATCAAGTTGGCTTTTATAAACTGTGGCGATCCACCCTAAAAGATGTAACAACGGTTAATGTAGGAGAACTGCAGCTCACAGCAGGAAATCTGAGCCATGGAAGGAAAAAATGTCTGGAAATGTGCTTTAATTGCTAAATTCTTGAAGGAATGATAATAATGATAATAAAATGAACAAAAAAAAAATACAAAAAAAGTGACATTTAGTGCAATTTAAGAGAATCGTCCATGCATTTTTTTCTTGGTGTTAAGGTTAACCAGCCCAGGAGGGAACCCTCAGCATCCCTCTCTCCTCAGATGTTATCCTGTGTCTCGATCCCTGGGTGGTCCCATATCATTTCATACATTTTGTTGTATCCCTTACCTCATGCTTTACACCTGAATAACAGCCGTTTCATTTTTTTATATTGATTGCTTTGACTCCAGTATTCAATGTGCAGCTTTGGGTGATGGTGGTGTGTTAAAGACGATTTGCTGCCAGTAACTGTCTGCTCTTTATTTTCTTTTGAGAAAACATTGTTTTTCACACCACTGTGCTCTTCCAAACTGTTAACTGTATTTTTGGTACACTTTCAGTCAGATAATATATTTCTGCTACTTTTTGATATAGTCGATGTTTTAAAATTGCAGAATAAATCATGATGCTTTACTTGCTTTCTTGTCTGATGGGTTTTCCTTTTGATCTTTGATCATCTTTTTTTTTCCCTCAGAGATGCAGTTTGTTGCAACAAGCAACTGCTTTTAAAACCACAGTTGCTTTAATAAGTGTCCTCAGCTTTAAGTTTTGTTTCTATTATCATCTTATCAGTTGTTCATTGTTTCTTTGGAGGCATGTTTACTGAGTTCATAGCATAGGGAAGAGTGGAATCCTGTAAAATGATCTGATGGATGCTGAAATTATTTGGTCTACATAGGTGTTGCACAAACAGCAGAAGATGACTGTAAACCCTCAATGATCAGATTATAGAAACTTCAGACGACAAATTATTTGAATTCTTTTCCTTTTAACTAAGACATTTTAAATGTTCTTTCATCTGAAAATGGGATTTGGAACAATTGAGTGGCAAGCATCTTTTTTCTTTTTATTACCCAGGACACAATATGGACACAAACTTCAAGTTCTAGTTCAAGAGTTGGCTCACTTAATGACTGCAGCATTTGGAGGCCACATCCTAACAGAATGGGGATGATAGTAACAATTATCAGTCCCACAGCGTTGAATAGATAGAAGTTAAATGATTCAGTATTTAGCTATCCCACCCCTCAATTTGTGAGTGTCAAGGCTGAAAGCTGAGGATTTTCAGTTCTATAGTGGAAAAACTGATCAGAGGTTTAAAAATTCTTCTGACCAAAGGTAAAATGTATTTTTTTTTTTTTTACTTTTTTACATTTTTTACTTGAAAATATATAATTTTTAAAGCAAGTATTTCTGCACATCTCCTCACCTAATATTATAACATGATCCACCCCGTAAGATGTGACTACAGCTAATGGTAGTAAGGTAAACTTGCCTCCAAATCTCTGAGGTAAGTAAACCCTGACTGACAGGGTTGTGGTTTGTAACAACACTAAAGGTATATGTTTCAAATATTTTGTTTAATAATTTACAGCCTGCTTGGAAGTGAAAAAAGACCAGAAAGTGTAAAAACGAGACCTGCTGACATTAACTTCCAAAGTCTGTGGCGTATGTATAGTTGCATATAACAACTGGGTTTGTTGTATAAAAGTTTGAGAACCATATCTTAAATCTGGGAGTTGGATATGCTTCAAAGTGTCTCCTTTATGCCATTAAATTTGGCTTGTTTGCCTTCTGAGAATGACCTTCCAATTGGTATTTAAAATATGGTTCATTATGGTTTATTATTCTCGTATGTCGAATATCCCTTTCTGGGGACTTCAGGGAATCGTGAATGGTGTAGGAAATACTAAACTCATGTTTTAGTCCTAACAGTTTTCAAAATTAATTTAATTCTATTATTAGTGGGGGAAAATGCTTTGTTTGGGTTGTTATAATTAATGTGTGAAAATTTGTAAAATTTATAACGCAAAGTTTTTATTAATCTCTAATGTGTCCAATCGGAGCAGCTCCGTCGCACAAATTGCGTCATCATGTTGTGACAAGTGCTGACAGACGGCATGGCTCGAGTCACTGTGAGCAAAAGTTAGTATTTAGGGCGATCTTCTCTAACTTTAGGAGTATGTCAATGGATATGACCTTCCTCGGAACCGGTTCGGCATATCCGTCTCCTCACCGCGGCGCCTCGGCCCTGGTGCTGCGGACGGATGGGGAGTGCTGGCTGTTTGACTGCGGAGAGGGAACCCAGACCCAACTGATGAAGAGCCAGCTAAGAGCCGGTGAGGAAGCTGCAGAACAACATTCACTCCGTTTAAAGGTTCTAAAAATAAATAGATTTACAATTTAAATATTCTAAAAAAAATCTACCCTCTCTCTCCCACTTGCGGACTTCTCCCAATGGGCTCTTCCATCTATAATAACTTCTAAAATATAGTGTATTCAGAGAAATTGAGAAAGTACAAAATGTCATGTACACTTTCCTTTTAAATGTTGAGGACAAATGAGGAGAATAAATTAAATCCTACTGGTGATCATTGTATACTGACTAGGGGAATAGAGAGGTAGGATTGTCAGATACAGTGCTAGAATGGTTAAGAACAGACTATTGCTGTGTTCGATTTCATTGGCCGCGTCTTCCAAGGCCCCGTCTACCTGGAACGGGTCCGTCGTGGACCGTGAAAAAAGGAGGCCGAAGAGTTTTTTCTTTTGATTCAAACAGGTCTAGTAGCCTTCTCCGGCTTTCATCGCCCCTCACTTGGCGTACGCCCCGTCGCATAGCAACCGTGACAGTTGATACACAAACCAGGCAAAGAATGGATGCTGAACTGTGGTCACAGATAACAGATCTGTTGTTCACTGCACAGATATTGGAATCTGCGTTTAAATATTAGCCAAACGGTTAAAACACAATCACAGAATAAACCCTCTCAATAAACCAAACGTTACAGCCACATATCTGACTCCATAACCTTTTAAAAAGTATATTTTCATTAATTTCAGACGGAACTATTCACTTAATTTTATTATGTTAAACTGCATTTCCAATATTCACCACTATTCGTCGCAATTTTCCCTTTCCTCTGAGACCGGAGCAGCCGACTTTCTTTAACTTTAACTCGCAATGAACCACGGGAAAACCAAGGCTGCGTTGGATACACGTGACTATTCTTCAAAACGGGGCAAATGAAGGCTGCATTTATCGGCTGCATACGAAGGAGTCTAGCAATCCTAACATTTGCGCTATGACGCAAGTGGCCGACAAATCCAACCTGCGCAGGACGCAGCTGACGAATCCAAAGAAATAAAATCCAAAAAAATATTGCCAAACGTATTATCTCACCCATCAAAATGATTGGAATCAGGTATCCCTGATCAGGTATGTTTGGGAATGACCGCAAGGCAGCCATAAAGTGGGAGGTCGTGCAAACTGATGGAGCGTAGTGTGAAGAGGTCACCAACCTTCTGCAGAGTCAATCGCTACACACCTCCAGACTTCATGTGGCCTTAGCTCAAGACCAATTTGCAGACAGCTTCATGGAAGATTTTTCCATGGCTCAGCAGCTGCATCCAAGGCATACATCACTAAGTGCAATGAAAAGTGTCAGATGCAGTGGTGTAAAGTACTGCACCACATGACTCCAGGGGAGAATTGTTCACTGGAGTCATGCATTTGGCTTCTCCATCTCAAAATCTGATGGAATAATCTAGGTATGGTGTTTGCCAGGAGAACAGTACTTGTCTGACTGCACCGTGCCAAGTAGGAGGGGGGGGGGGTTATGGGTGTGGGGTTGTTTTTCAAGAGATCTGAATGCTTCAGCTTACCAACATTTTGGACTATTCAATGCTCCAATTTTTGTTGGGAACAGTTTGGAGCTGGCCCCTTCTTCCTTCAACATTACTGTGCAACAGTGCTTGAAAGGAGGACGGAGACGTTATACTTGGCACAATGCAGTCAACAATAAAAACAGAATAACAAAAAACAACCAAAAGAATGAAGATTGCTTAGCTAAATACAGTAACAGAAGTAAGAGAAATGCAGCAAACAGTTGAAGCTCTGAATATAAAACCCAAAACATATGAAGGTGTCACAGAGAGTACCAGTGAAGTGAAGGTGAAAGAAGAGGAACTGCTAGGAAGTGTAATTTACGGTGTTCCCTTTGTTGAGGAGACGGCCCTGGAACTTGGTGTCTCTCCTGGGAGTCCAAAACTTTCCTTGAAACAATTGAACCTTTTGAAGTTTTTAAATCCATTACTGGTTGATTTGGGCCTAACTGGCTCTTGTAGCCTTGCTTTTGACGCCCTTTGGATTTAAAGTTAGGTTCTAACTTGAACGGGTCCACTGATGAGGAAAAAATGGTTTAAACTATCACTCCCTTCCACCAACTGCTTTTAAAGGCAACTTTAGTGCTCTTTCAGCTTCCTTAGGGTGTGTAGTGAATAAGAGGGAATCGATCCAAAGAGGTGTCTTAAAAAAAACAAAACAGTGAAGTTTATGAGAAAGAACATTTGTATGCGTTTAGAACGTTCAGTCTTGTTTTTGGTGCCTTTTTAACATGTGGTCATGATGTCCACACAGGACGCATCACCAAGGTCTTCATTTCCCACCTGCATGGAGATCACCTGTTTGGTTTGCCTGGACTGCTTTGCACCGTGAGCCTCAACACCAACCAAGACGTTCAGCAGAGCATGAAATGTGTGGACATCTACGGGCCCCGGGGCCTCAGAAAGTTCCTCAGGGTGACTCTTTGCCTCACAGGATCCCAGCTGCTCTTCCCATATGCAGGCAGGTCCAAAGCAAATGTTGCTAATATTAAGAACAGGCAAAGTAGACCTTAACCAATGCAAGGGAACTGGCGAATCTTTCATGATTTCTTTGAAATACTTGATATTATATATATATATTAATTTCCCTTTGGAGTAAATAAGAAATATTTTAATTGTTTTTTTTATTGGATACAGTTTGAGGATAAATGCATTGCATCTACAAACATAAATTGTATTCAGTATTGAATATATTTTGAAATATTATAATCCAGCCATCTAGTTTAGAGGTGGTGTTTTTATTGCGGGTGTAACTCGGGCATTTCATTGCTTGTTTGTCTCTTCTTTGTTGCTGTAGTTCATGAGCTGGAGCCCACTCCAGACCAGTGTCCAGAGGAGGGACAGCTCAGCTTAGAGGTAGGTTTCATTTTCCTTTTAGAAGAATGATTTCAAAGTAAAAATGATAATATTGAATGATCAAAAAATGATCGTACTGATGTAGAACGATCATTGTTTCCCTCCTTTTGTTTACATTTTGAATTGCCTCCTACTGTAGGTGACAGAAGAGAGCAGTCCTCCTCATCCTCAGGAGCAGCCTGGCAGGACTATCCCTCTGGATCTTTCTACTGATAGTTACCTCCTTTTCCAAGACAACAAGTTTGTCGTCAAGGCTTTCAGGCTCTTCCACCGCATCCCTTCCTTCGGCTTCTGCATCCAGGAGCAAGATCGACCCGGAAAACTGAAAACGGAATTACTGAAGGAGCTCGGTAATTAATACCTGCCGATGGATTGAATGGATTGTTTTTTTGAATGTCTAACTGAAAATGCTTTTTCTTTTTTTTATCCCAAAATAATTTAGAAGAATTTTTGTGAAACAGAAATGGAACAAAATAAAAATATAGAGAATCTAGTTTATTTATCTCCTTTACAGCTGTAGAACATGACAATCCTTTTCACCTTTAAGGAGATGCTAGGACTATTTTGGACAATTCAGTTAAAGGAATCTACCTCACATTTTGAAGTAGTCATATATTTAAAAAACATTTTCTAACTAGAAAATGACCTTCGCCAAGCAGCCCCATATTGTGATTTACACCTATAACTAAAAGCTGTACATTATCTGGATCATTACTAAATTTTAATTAATTGTTCCTTAGCATGAGGTGCACCTTTAGTAACAATTTCCTTAAAATCCTCTCGTGTTTCTAAAGAAGTCACAGCATGTGTCTGCAGCCTCTGGTGTTTGTTCTGCTCTCCCTTCTTCATTCACTCTGCACTCAGCTTTCCTATCGAGACTTCGAGCGAGGCTTGGCTCGCCTATCCTGTGGTTTTGTCTTAAGTATAATACTTCTGGACGTTTTTGAGTCCGATGCTCCCACGCTCTGATTTAGGGGGAACTGCTTGTTCTGCCGAACAATGTTAAAGAATCCTTTAAAAAAAAAAATGTCTGCATACAGATTGTGATGTGGATCATCATCACAAATTTACGGATTGTTTCTTGGACTTCTGTCTTCAACAATCAGCTGGGATCTCCTCTCCAGCTACCTGCTGAACTATTGGAGAGTAGTCCTTAAACTACTCTTGAAAATTCCCAAACCAATATGGCTGCCAATCATTGGTATTTTTTTGTTTTGTTTGTTTAATGAGACAAATGTGTTAGGATTTAAAACACACTATGGAAATTTTTAGTTTTATTTTCAAGCTACAGAAAGAACCACAAGGAAAAAAATGCCTTGTAGCTCATTTAGTACATTATTTAACGCTTTGGTTTTTAGCCAAAAAAGAATACTTAGACCCTCTTACCAAGGTTTCCGTGGGTCCTTGAAATCCAATGCATAACAGGAGATGCATCAGTGTTTTGGTGGGTTAATTGCGACTTACTTTGCAGGAAAACATTAAAAAATACACTTTTAAAATTGAATCCTATACATCTTGTTTTTGTTTGTACCTAAAATGTGTCAAATCTGCTCTCAAGTAGCTCTCAGACATGATTAGCATACAGTTAAGCTACCTTGGTGTGTGGTTAAACAGGACAGAAGTTTGCGTGGTGGTGTTTTATGCTCTGGGCAGGGCTCGCCATTTGGGTTACCTTTGCATAACTCTTATGTAGTCATTTGTTCAAAAAGGGTTTTGTGTTGTATCAGTAGTAAATAACTGTATTGTTTAAAAATAGAGAGAAACTCTAAAGGTTTGTTCTGTTTCTCTGGCTCTCATCTCTTCCTCTCGGTGCACGCAGCTTGTGTCCACATCGAGGTGGAAGGAGTAGACAAAAGAAAGCTGACTATTCAACTTAGCTGCAACTGCAGCACAGACCAGGTCCAGAAACTACAGAACCATGTGCATTAACTGCACATTAAAATAATACAAAACCCTCTTAGGTTGGAAAATGTGATGTATTTCTCTGGGCGGAGCCGAATTGGAGGCAGAAAGATTCCTCTTAGCATCACCTATTTTTTTTTTTAATTGCAATACGAGGGGAATGAAATATTTAGATTTGATCTGTAGCCAGTGTAAAAGTTTTATGGTTCTTATATTTCTCAATTGCTGATTGATTTATTTTGTCATTTGATTACAGGTGTTAAACCTGGACCAGTGTACGGGCGTCTCAAAGCTGGGGAGTCTGTGGTTCTTGAAGGCGGACGCTTGCTGCTCCCCAGTGAGGTTCTGGGAGCAAATATTCCCGGGAGGAAAATCTGTGTTTTGGGTGACTGTAGCTCGGTTCTTGGTGAAGGAGCTTTCCAGCTGTGCAACGGGGCGGACGTTCTGGTTCATGAGGCCACCCTTGGGAATGAGCACCAGGAGAAAGCTGTACAACATGGACACAGCACGCCTGGGATGGCAGCCGCTGTGGCTCGGACCTGCTGTGCACAGAGGCTGGTCCTTTACCACTTCAGTCAGCGCTACAAACCCAGTTCCCTACAGAAGGAGGGAGATGAGGACGACGTCTCGGAGCTCAAGAACCAGGCTGACCAGGCTTTAGGGGACAGTGGTGTAGAGGTGACTCTGGCTGAGGACTTTATGACTATTCCCATTCCCCTTAAAAAACCGCCAGCTAGTAAGGTTTGAGGTGATGTAAGTGGATATGATTTAGCTAATGTGTGTAACTTAAGTCATCATTGGGTTGTTCACCATGACTCTCCATGTTATCTATTGATACAAATCTAATCTATGCCCATACGTACAATGAGATCTTTTACCAACAATTCTTTATTTTCACAAAATTAAATTATTGAAACTTTTAACCATCTCCAGATATCTTAAAGTACTGTGGTTATTGTGAATTTAAGCTACATATTCAATCCACTTTTATTGAATCTGACCAACTTCTATGCCTTTCAGTTTCTTTTCCATTTTGTTGTAAATATTTGTAACCATCAGCCATAAAAATAGGCAACAGGTCCTTGAATTCAGAGCAGTGAGAACACTGCATTAGAAACGTTACTAAAATAACACCGTCCGCCCCAACAAACTTGAAGTTTTTCACCATTTACTCAAAGGTTGGTGGTGTGTTCTGAATTAGCAGAGAATAAGTACCGGTAAGCGTTCTGTGCAACCAAGCCTCTATTTCCTTTCACTCCTCACATTTAACAGGCATCTGGTTCTACTGATGACATGCAGCTACTTGCATTCAGAACTGTTCATTTTTCACCCATTAATATTCTACGTCTGTTATTTGTTTTCAAATGTTTTAATCTAAAACTTCATTGTCTTTGCACCTGTATTTAATATACTGCTTTGCTGTAATATACAAATAAAAATGTAAACAATCATCTCTGAACCTTTTCCAGAGCTTTATTTCTGGATCTGTACACAAGGTATTAAAGTACAACAGAAAATACAAAATAATGCTTAAAAGAAAAAAAAAAAAAGCAATGTTTATGTACAATTTTTATAAACAATAAAGATAGCTTCTTGAACATTTCTCATAGTGAGGTTTTTGATTGTCTATATTTCTGGATATACATTTTTAGGTTTTGTAGGGTTTTTTTTTTTTTTTTTTATTCACAAAGGTGTTTTGTTTTCAAAGGAAGTGAATTTTCATTTTCAAAACCACTGACTGCTATATTCTGTTTAACTTTTAAACTTCTAAACACAATACAAAATATAAAATAAATTTGTTTAGTGCTTTCCTGCACACACAAATCTCAAACCAGATATCAATAAAATATCACATTTTCGAGTTCACAGGGAGGTGAGAACCTACTCAAACTACTTAATGGCCTTTACATTCTGACAGTTTTTAGGCTTTGTACAAACCACAGGTGAAATAAATATCACTGCACTGCTAAAGCTAGAAGAGCTTGGAGGACCTACTGCATTATACGCATTGCATTAAAAGAGACACAAGGCTCCCCCCCCCCCCAAACATCCAATCAGCAGCCGTCCCTTTACCATCAATACAAATATCGACAACATGTAAAAAGATTTAGGAAAGAAAGGTGAGTGTCTTTTACACATGGCTGCAAAAACCGCACCACTGAGTACTACCAGCACGTCTTCAGGTAAAGCTGTTTTCTGTGGTACACTGGAGAGGCAGGCACAGCCGGCATGCATGGTTTCAGCTGCCGCCTGCTGTTTAGGCTGACTTTCCAAACAGAGAAATTGTATTTTGAATTAGTGGAATCTTTAAATGTGAGGGGAGGAAAAAAAAAAAAAACAGAAAAAAACTGTACATATCTACAAATTATTGCCTTTCTGACAAAAGAATCAATTTTAAAACCTTTGTATCAACACAGACTCACAAGTGTAAGAGGTCAGTTAATAGGCTTCTTAAAGGCTATTTGCTAATTATTTACATGAAATGCAGATGAAGATAACCTCTCTAATGCTGGGCTTTCAAACCAATTTTACATGAAGGAACTTAAGTGATGGTAGATGGGTGTGCATTTGATCTTTACACAAACATCTACTGGACAAAACAGACTCGGTGTGCCCCTGAAATAAACTAAACACCCACAGCATGATGCATAGATAAATTAAGTAAACACTACTACTGCATCCAATTCACTGACGCCAACCACTTCCTTTTTTTTTTTTACAATTATGGAATTCAGTCAAGTAAAAACTGCTCCATTTCTGCTACTAGACTACCATGAAATCGTCAATCAAGTTTCGAAAGGCATCTCTCATCAGAACAGGCTAAGCAGAGGTTACAAACAACTCAAGAGAGGCTTTAAATAAACAAAACACCACCAGCTGGTATAGCGAAGCTTGCAGATAGTGGAAAAAAAAAAATAGCGCTACTTGATTAAGGAACATATTCTACTATATTTAATAAGGAAATATACAGGAAAACGTGCCAAAGAGCAGCATGAATAAACACAAAAGAATTAAATTAAGTCTTAGAAAGGTCAAAGTGTACTCAATAAATACAGAACCATACTGTGTCAGTGTTTACATGGCTATTAACCCAACCAGTCTTTGCATTGCTATATTGCTGCTGCAGTTTGCTCCAAGGAAGATTTCACAATAGGGAGAAAAAAAAAGAAAACTATACGACTCCCATTATGCCAGACTTTAAAGGTTTTCTTCACCAGCTGTTGAGAAGCAAATCGAAGGCCAAGAAACAGGGTTTATGGGATAAAAAAATAAATAAATAAAAAAATCTAATCCGATAATTTAGTCAACTCAAGGACAAGAGATGCACCAACAAACTGCCACTACAATTTCAAATAAAGACTTTCAATGAATTAATGCATCATATGCAAGCTCTGTTACATACTACATTAACACTCTTAAGGGTTGATACTATGACAGTGAAGACCAACGTAACAAGCTACAGTATCTGCAAGGCATTTTAAGATGTGAGAACCCATCTTTATATCTGTAGTTTATTCAGGTTTCAAGAGAACGAGCAAAAATAAATCAGTTAAGTAGTTCTGCGTTTTACTTTAAGCCCAATCTGTTAGAATATGCAGGGTCTGAAAATGCTGTTGGCCTTTTGAAAAAAAAAGAAGGATCTTTGTTCTCTATTGAATGCAAATAATGATTAAGATTAATCAATGCTAATCTAACTGATAACAAAATACCAGCTCTGTGATCAGTTTGTGGTTTTTAATACTAAAATCCTGTTTTACAGTAACAGATCTCCCAACAAAGCAACGCCTAACATCTGCTCCCAATATAAATAATTTATCACCACTAATGGGAAGAAAAAAAAAAAAAAAAAGAATTCTTTTTGATTGGCTGTTCTCTTCTTGCAACTCTAAACGAGAAATCAGATTTGGAGCAAATATTGGATACCTTAAGGTCTACTAAAAAATCTGGATGGTGTATCTCTATAAATAATGCAAACTAAAGGGCTCATGCAGCTAAAGTCATAACACTTTCAGGTAATCTGAACGCTAGTGTTGCTTGGGGGTGGGGTCAAAAAAAAAAAAAAACAACAAACAAACAAAAACAAAAAAACCACCATATGCACCATTCTGATTACTGAAAGTACCTGTAAACCAAACACAACTTTAGAAAAAAAGTTAAAAAATAAGTACCGCATCAAATAACAGGCATCTAACTGCTAACACTAGAGGCAGAAAATCTGTTTTGGCAGCTGAAAGAATGGCAGGATGACAGACTGTAGCGCTGAAGAAGCTTGTATATGCAAGAAAAGAAGATTCACAACTCTCCTACTGCAGCTTCTGGGCCCCACGGTACATGGACATTACACGTCTCAAAAACGCAAACAACATAATAAAACAAATGGCTATATAAACTCTTGAGAGAAATCAAGATTTAGTTCTATATGGGAGACATCACTGATGTCATATTACACAAAAAATGAAAACAAAATGTATATTCATATACATATAGATATGTATATAGATATATATATTTATAATAGAATTCAAACGAATCAGATTTTCCAGTGAGGTCAGTCTTATATACAAGCAAGGAAAAGAAAGTTTCAAAAGGGAAGAACAGAGGAAGAGGAGGAGGAAGATCACTCTGACTGAAGTGCTGCAGTGTGTTGTGTGTGGTGTCGTGCGTGCGCTGCAAGAAAGCCGTTGGGCTCGCCGCTGCCAGCTAAACTCCCAAAGTCTGTGACGGACACGGCCATTTTGGCCCCGGTGATCCGGTGGTGATGTGTTGTTGTCCGTCGGGCTTCAAAGTCAACCCCGAGGTTAGCGACGGAAACATCATTGATAAATGAGTCAGGCAGTGTCATCTTGAGTCTCTTGGAGGGCCGCTCACAGTCTTTGTTGACGCACACTCCTCCAAGCTGGCCCAGATCTGGGTGGTAGAATCCTGCGTCGAGCATATTGAGGCAGTCTGGGTCGGCGCCATTGGAAGGGAACCCAAGGGATTCGTCGTGGTTCAAGGATCCACGGTGGAGACTTTCCAGAGGGAAGCTGTAGGAGTCCAAGCAACCCACCTCACCAGGGGTGCATACTGTGGCTACGGTGTTGCTCAAAGCTGAGAGGAGAAAGAGCGACGTTAGCGAAGAAAGGATCATCATTACAGCCGCAAATAAACATCTGACAAGTTAAGAAAAGCATTTTATATTTTACAACCACTCCAAGACCCAAACCAACCTGTGAGGTCGCTGGCAGTGATGGAGTTGAGCAGACTGAGCTGCTGCTCTGTCGTGGTCTCCATCCTTCCTCCACCTGCCCCTGAACACACAGAGGACGAACTGTCCACCGCCAATCCTTCTGCTTCGTCCACCAGCCTGTCCATCAGGTCACTGCTCAAAACATTACAACCGTTTAGTTTCTTCAACCTCGTGTGTACTTTTCAGTGTGCAGAGGATCACGCTTGACTAATAGGTCCAATAAACATGGTCCGCCCACTTACGTTACGCCAGGATAGCTGCTGTACTTCTTCTTGCCAAACCGATTCTGCTGCACAAAGACGTCGAAGCGCTCAGACTTCTTCCACATGTAATAAAACGCTACGCATTCTGCAACTGTCCGTGTTGTTACCTGAGGGAACAAAATATTGCCATTCAGATAAATCCATTTACTTTGCTTTTATGTAAAAATGTGAGTGAAAAAGTGAAATAATCCTCACTTTGTGTTTCTGAATAAGGTGGAAGTTCTTGTCATACATCTGGAGAGCATGTTCGAAGTTCCTGCATTCTTCCTCCGACCATGGAGGAGATTTTTCTGAAACAAAAAAATTCTAAATCAACAGTGATCCCTCAACACACCTGAACAGTAAAGGCTGACTTCACAAAAGAGTGTCAATCCAAATGATTGAGGCTTCCTTTACAAGTCAATGCAAAAAGACGACAGCTTTTAGTGAATTGTCATTTCAATGTCCTACCAGATCTATTTGGGATACTCACACCTTCTCTGGCAATGCTTATAAAAAAAAACACTATCAGCAATGTGATGGTAACATTTTGTATATTTTTAAGAAAAGTAAAGTTTTCTTACCTTTCGAGGATTTCTCGTGGCTGCAGTATCTCTCTAGTGCTTCATGGGTGTTGTAGTTGCATTTTACAAGCTCATACAAAGCCTAGATTGTAAGAAGAGGGACAAAATGTTTCATACATTGGATAAAAGGTAGCATCTCAAAACTTGTAAAACATTTCAGTGTAAAAAAAAAAAATCAAAGAACTGTTAAGTAGAAGTCACCCACCTGCTCATCATCTCGAACATGCACGCCTGGTTTGTCGTATCCTGTGCTTTCATCTGTTGTCCGTGACAAGACCTCAGTGAGGTAACTCCTAACTTTGTTTTCTGACAAAATGTCAGGGCTCCACAGCAGCTCGTCATCATCTTCATACACTGTTTAAAACAGGAGGTTATTTACAATTAGATGTGCTGTGTAAATCCCTTATCTTGTTAATAAGAAATACCAATCTTGTAAGCAGTAATAACTAATCATGTACTATGCATGTTGTCAAAAGAAAGCAACTGTCACCTTTCTCGCCATCCTCGTAGTGACAGAGGGTAGATGGCACCTCTGCTTGGAACTCTGTTCCTACCATAATTTCCTTAAATTGGGAGAGACAATAAAACAGCATGTTTATCTCAGTGATTCAAAGTGATATAAACTTTATTTTTCTTCATGTATTTCATAATAAAACATCTCTTACTTTTCCAGAGTCATCAGGGATTGGCCCCAGATCATCACATTCTGATTCTTTATCCCCATCAGAGACTGCATTGGCTGAAAAAAACAAAAACAAATATAAAATCATATTAATACACATTCCTTTATCTCCTGGCTTAAACTTTACTTTTGGAATGACTTTAAAAAAATCTATGTTATCTCATTTAGCTCTTGGAGATTTGAAGGATTTAGTTTGGGCAAAACGTTCTAATTTGACTCGGGTCTATCGATGATTTTTTTGTGTAGCCATTTCAAAATAACTCTTACATATAGTTAATCTATTCTTCTGGGTTTTCCTTTTTACGCTGGCTGCTTTATGTCTGATCCTCCACCTGTTTAACAGTTTGGGACCCATAGTCCACTGAGCAAAAATATGATGCAACAACAACCCTGTTGATCACCCTTAAACTATATTCCACCTGATTCTTGGTTGTAATGAAATAAATCTATGTACATTGTGTTCTTAGTAGGATAGAACGTTACTATTTAAAACAAACGATTTTCAATGCCGCTTGTAATGCTGTAAAACAACAAGTGAAATCCAATGACCTGCTACAAGGGCTTCACTGAAAAAGGGTTAAAAAGGTAAAGTGTGAAGGAAAATCATTGAGACATCTGCAGAAAGCCTTAAAACACACACACACAATCACCACGACCTGTTCCCCTCACACACACACACATACATAATCTGTATATAATCTATAACCCTTATGTACCATTATCTATCTTGTAATACATATACAATCTATTCCTAACATTCCTGTATATTCTGTATAATCAGCATAATCTGTATAATACGTGCATATAGCTCCCATATTTATATTATATTTACACAGAACATTTCATTTTATTCTTTAACCATCCTGTAAACCTGTATATAAGCATCTATATCCTGCATAGCACTTCTGGATAGATGCAAACTACATTTCGTTGCTTGTACTTGCGACAGTGCAATGACAATAAAGTTGAATTCTATTCTATTCTAAAAGAAGACATAATACAACATAAAAAGACGCATTTCTTAAAAAGAATTTTATGTATAAGCTTATTTCAGTAATTATCTTCTCATAGGGAATAAAGTCTGATTACTCTAACCCACAGTAATCTACATGAAAAACTCTAGTATTATGAACCTTTACAGACAAAATGTTGTAAACTTACATCGAAGCGTTCTTGGAAAAAAATCAGTGGTTTCATGAGAAGTAACAGATGGGGTCAGATCATCAGCTGAAGATTGTGTCTCTTCTTCATAATCCCCAGATAACAGATCTTTTGCTATTTCCTCCTTATGAGACAGAAAAAATATAATAAAAAGATAAGTTAGATAGCTTGCAACATTTTTATTATCTTTGAAAAAGAATTTTAATACATTTGATCTATGGAAATATCAGCAGTTATTTACCTTATCTAATGTCATGTCTGGCAGCTCATCAGTCAGATCTCCAGAGGAACTGTCTATACTGGAGCCCGCTGAAGCCTCATAGCGATAAATGGCCAAAAGGTCTTCCAAAGGCATGTTCCCTTCCTGATGGAAAGAAACAAACAATGTTCCGTGTTATGGTGATCTGATTTTTAAAACAAAAAAAATTCTAGACCCAGAAATTTCCCTTTGCTTCATTGATAACTTGGACCAAATTGGAATGTATGAAACTGACTGTGAATCCACCCATGTTTGGGTGGAATAAACTTTTTTTAGTACGGTGCCTTAAGAATCTATATGTTATAAATGGACACCATATAAATAAAGTGAGTTGAATAAATACATAATTTCTAAGGCACTAAACAAAAAGTAAAGGTTTACCCTTTCCAAATCTGCGAGTTCAGAGCTGAAGTTCCTCCCACCGTCTAATGACTCCTCCTCTTCCAGGGTCCTTTCATCATCATACTCATGAACTAACATTTCTGCAGTTGGATCAAAGTCATGGTCCTCTGATGATAAAGAGCCAACTGTAAAAATGAAAAAGAAATAACATTTTATTAGAAATATACACAAACCACAAGAACGCATTTGTCCTCACATTTTGAAGCTATTAAACCGATCAGCATCCTTCTACTATTTATGCAAAACCAATTAAAATGGCTTTGGTATATCAAATATGAGTGGAAAATTGTTTGTGTTAAAAATTGAATTACCTGGACTTGAACTTCCTAGAGAAGCCTGGAAAATAAAAAGAGCAAAAAAATAATTAATAAATAAAATAGAAATAGCAATAATTCCAACATGGTTCAAGTCATTGTTAGAAAAATCGTGATCAGGAAAACATTAATGGATGGACATGGAAATTGGTGATCAAAAAGGATCTATAAACTAGTTTTATATAACAATTAAACTGGGATTATACTTTAGATTAGGGCTGCTATTCCCAGGTCTAAAGCCATTTCTGGAGGAGACAGCCTTTGTTGCAGCAGGTCCTAGTTTCTGCCTTGCTTTTAACATTAAATCTGTGTAAACTCTGGAGCATTTTAAATCACTTCTGAAGACTCATACTTGTAAACTACGTTTTAGTGCAGGATGACCTAAATGCCGCTGATTCTTAAATAATTGTTTTCTTTTACCTTTCTATTTATCAATTATTTTAATTTAGCAGCTTTTTTGCATAATATTAATTTTTCTCTGAAGGTCTTTTTTATTACTTATTCTGCTTTTCTTTTAAAACTTGGCTATTTTTAATACTCTAACACTTATCTTTGCTGTGTAAATTGTGATAAAAGGCTGGCTTATATGCATGCTGCATTTGAGTGTTTTGTCAATTTCATGGAAGTATTTACCAATCAAATGAAGCCCCTCACTTTTTGGCCAATCATTTTACATTAAATGCTAAAAGCTGAGCGAAAGGTTTAGTAAAAGTCGCAATGACACAGAGGGAGACCAAAGGAGGAAAATATAAGTGACAAAGACCTAATGATAAAAAAAAAAAAAAAGCAAAACAGCAGCACATCTTAATTTGACGTTTAGTTAGAGACGTTTAGTTTTCAAGAGAAACAACAGACAACATCAGGTACTCTGCAAGACATCATTCACTAGTGGCACCGATTAAACTAATCTCTATTGTCACATTCAAAATAAACACATAAATCTCTGCGGAGTTCAAAACTGCAAGTTCTAGCAAAACGACAGCATGAAAAGTTAGACCCCCAAAGGGTCTCACATACTTAGACTAACAGTATAACCCCATTTTTTCCTCCACCAAAGACCAAATGCTCACCATTCAGTGTGGCACACAGTAATCCTCCCCTCTGCCTGCTTACAGCAGCTCAGTATTGCATATAAAACAGTTCGATGGGAAAACTTCTTCCCGCTAAAGACTTTATACTGAAATGTAACAGTCCAGCAGTTGTCTGAATATGCCGTCCAGCACTGCTTGGCTAAGAACATAATGCCTGTTTATCCAGTGAGATGAGAGAGATTTGTCTGTTTGATAACTAAAATGGACCAGAGATCCCGTATCCCATTATGGAAGATCAACCGATACAGATGTTTTAAGGCTGATGCCAATTATTGTGGCATTACCCTAAGCAATCCAAGATATGTCCTGTTGATATGTTTGTGCCGATTCCTGGATCCGATACTGCTTTTCCGCCCTCTATTTACACAATTAAAAATGACAATGATAGCAAATGCTATTGAAACCAGAAAGAAATATTCATCAACAAAGCAAACAAAACATTAAAATTACCAATGAATAGCAGAGGTTAGGAGCAGTAATGCATGAAAAAATAACAAAACAGAAAAAAAAAAAAACACACCGATTGATCAAAATATCAGCCAGCCCTGTCTATCCCTAAAACATACCCAATGATGTTTCTTTAGTACTCCGTAGTTAGAGTGAGTCTAAGATATTCACAGCATTTCACAGGAAAAAGATTAATTTAATATAATCTGGAATAAGGTTATATTTAGTCATATGTGGATATCGTCATTGCAATATTAGGCAATGTTATTATGCATCACAGGTTTTCAAAATATTGTGCAGCCCTATTTTAGATAACACTTCATCATCAAAAGTCCAACCAACAGAAAGATACATCACAACAGATCAGTCTGTAGCTCCAATTATTTTGAAAGGCAGTTTTGTAAATTTTAGATAAATAAATAGACCTACAATACTACTGAAAAACAGCTGAGGTGACTGCAAAACTTGTGCTTTGGCAAAAACGTTTTGGAGATTTATTTCAAGGTCCAATCGTAAATGCTCACAATTACATATATGCCAAAAATTAACTAGCTGATAGGTTAGAGATTAAGTAGCTCAGGCAAAGTTTGGCCTCTACCACAAATTAAACACATTTAAATGCTAAATTGTAATATTCATTTTTTCTTAATTTCAAACAAAATATCAGAGGTTTTTTTTTGTCATTTTAAGACTAAAAATGTTTTCCATGGTAAAGACATCATGTCCTAAATTTAAAAAGCAATAACTTAACTAGACAATAATTACTAAAACTTAATGACAAATATGAATACAATTTGTAGGGAAATTTTACTCTCTTTTCACATATACATTAATAATTTTGACTTGTTTTGCAAAGAAAAAGAGGATATAAATTCCACCAGACTTTCAGCTTTGACAATCAATTCAGCTTTTCACCTACATCGTCCAAAGGTTTTAACACCTTTAATTTAAATTGTGTTGCAATAATGTATCTAAAATTGTGCTGCTCTAAAGTTCGACATACTGAGACACATCCATCCCAAAATATATAGTCAATCCCCAGTGGGGATTGACTATATATTTTATACATGGTTTGAAATAGCGTTATGGCAGTGGTTACCTGGTATAGGTAACATCGAACAGAGACAAATCAAAAGGTAATTCAAGACTTATCTCGGGGAGTTAGATTTATTCACTACATCCAAATAAATGAGGGCAATGTCTAAAGAAAAACAGGACGAACGGAGCTATATCGACTACCGAAACACTTTGCTAGCCGCCAAGCTAAGCTCAAAAGCTTTAACATTACCGCTTTGCATCGACAAATGTAAACATTAATTTGCTTTGCATCGCGCCGCCATCGACGGAAAAAAATGACATTCTAAAGAGAGGTTACGTCAAATTAACAAAAACATTTAAAATTAAACTTAGTTTATAATAAACGTGAAATACTGTTGTTTCCCTCAAGCAGTAGGCTAGCGTTAAATTTACGTATCAATTTACACAGCCGCTACTGCGAAGCAGCTGAGAGCGAAGGCGCAGAGGCCTCCTAGTAAAGGATCACTTCAGACATTCAAGCATATTTTAAAGAAATAACAAAGACATTTATGACATAAAACACGCTACATATGTAGCAAAAATGTTTTTCTCCCCAATCGATAACATAAAAATGAAAACTGAAACACATGAACATAAAAAATATCGATTAAAGACCGGGAGCTTCTCCCCTGTTTTCCCTCTTACCTCCGCCATATTGGTACCTTTAGCTAATGAGCTCGTCCTAGCCCAGTACCCGGATGAAAGCTCTGAGCCAATCAGAAGTCCAGGTGACGGCTGTAGTCGTGACGCCAGTCAAACCAACCACTGATCAGAGTAACGGTAATGATCAATAAACGCTAAATTCATTGATGAACATCTGGAAATGAACGTGAAAAACACAAGTCAAATCGATATTTCACACAGAACACAATCAGTGTCATGTCATCGGCCTTAACAAATACCTCACGAAACAGCAGCTCGCAATTTGCTAGAACATTCCTGGAACCGTCTCAGTTCATAATAGCTTATTTCCTGCTTTTCTTATTAGATGTTGTAGCTATCTTATTTTCTAAGATCTATATTTTGGATAATCTGTCTTTTCCCTTATCTTTATTATTATTATTATCCCAGAACAAGAAATATTCACGTTGTAGCCCTGTTAAGAAAACGTAGGCAGGCTTGTACCGTTCCTGTCTGATCAGTTTTCTTACTGGATTTTATTGCTTGTCAAGTCTAGAATACATATCTAAAATATTTTTTCTATTTC
>JAUZNJ010033365.1:0-13199 GCA_034780135.1 Jordanella pulchra
GACGCGTCAATATGTGACGCTGAGGGGACATTGCCCAGGCGTCAGTATATGACGAGTCGGGAGTGAGAATGCGTTGACAGTTCACAGTACTCTCAAAGCACAAAAAATTATCATGACAACACTTAGGATTTTCTGCAGCACGCTTGAATAGTGTGAGGGATTTGAGGGAGATACGCTGCAATGGAGGCCTCCGCATGCTGGGAAGTAAGAGATTCAGGTGGTTGTTTCTTCTGATCGGCAACAAAAGACAGCGATCTGCAATCATCGATCACATACTTTCTTGAGTAAATCGTCCGTATACGGTTAGTGGCTGGACAATCGGCACACACTAATAACTAGCTTAATTCAAGTAGTTTAGTCAACTTTGGTCTAAATCAATGCAGACAGGGTGATTGCAAGAAGTATTAATAAATAAAGTAATATTACTGATGGTTGATTAATGCTCATGTCAAGTCATTTTGTCTTGGATGTTGAATCTTTTTTTTATCAATAACACTATGAAACTTGTGTTAGTGTATTGCTTTTTCCTTCCGGTTTTATACACAGATAGATGTTTGTGAGCAAATTATATTTATAACAAGAGTTGGTCTTATAAACATATGTTATGCCCCATTAGTGATATTGGAGCAAGTCAGCATAGCACAAATAGAGAAAAAGTGGAATAAACAATTTCTGAGAAAATAATATATTTTTATTGGAAAATGTTCAAGTTGATTGCTTTTGGGATCTGTATATAACTCAATACGGCCCAACATAAAGTTTTTTTATGGATTTGCCTTTGCTTGTCACATAGAGCTCTAAATTATAAGCTATGCAAACTGAAAGAAATCTTTTTTTTTGCCACACTTGTAAAAACAAACAAAAAAACCCTTATTCTGTATTGCTCTTTTACTGATCTGAAGATGTTTTCGATTATGTGGACACTCTACCTTAACTGATGGAGATTTAACTCGACCTGCTTAAAGCTAGAAGTGGCTGGAAAGTCTGACATACATCATGTAATTTAGCTGCTACTTATTTGACATCATTGCAGTAATAGACTGACCTTTTCCATAGATGTCAAACCACCATTAGGTATGGCAATAAATAAAGTCTTGAATAAACAACACAAATGATAACTTACGCCTTACTGACATAGTAAGGGCATAGTGTAAATGAACCAACTCTTATGCAGTATACAATACTTATACAAAACAGTGGGATTTTTTTTAAAAGGGAACCACATCATTCATACCACTGACAGGACCAGTGAGGTAAGAAACATTGTGACAGTAGCTTAACTACTATATCCCTTAAGGCTTGTTTGATATTTTCACTCTAAAATTTCTATCCCTGTTTAACATTTTCTCCTCGTATAACATGCTTCTTCTGTTTTCCCTAAAAGCTCTGAATTCTGGCAAGTACTTTTTTCCCCCTAACTTTAAAGCTTCTTCCTAAATGTTTGATTTTTTTTTTCTTCCTGCTCTCCTTCCCTCTGGCTAAACTATGCTCTGACTCCTTCAGACTGGCAGTATGAGGGTAAGAGGGTGAACTTATCTTGTATTTTTTTCCCCCTTTGTTTTATTAACTTTAGTATTTTGCTGTCTTTACTCTTGTTTCTCTCCCTGCTGGAAGACATTTAATCCCAAGCATTCCTTACATCAGCAAAGTTGCCTTCCAGTGCCTGTTCTTACAGACTGACAGTTCCCTTTTTCTGTCTCATGCACTCCACCTCCTTCATTCTCCCATCCAGTGCTGTTATTACCTTACCATTTAGCTGTTGTGACCTGCATATGTGACACCGTTCTCCCTTTTGCTCTTTTCACAATGTTGCCTTTTGCTTTTTACCACCCTTTGTCACAATTGTACCATTAGTTTCTCCTGTTGATATTCCTGTTGTAGCAGTTACCAGTTGTATTGCTATTTCTCTAAAAGGTCCATCTGTAGGACAGGGAGATGCTCTAACTGCTCATCAAGCTGTGCAATGTGAATGATGGGCTTTTATAGAAATTATAACAGTTAGTTTATAACAAGTGTACAAAAGACTGTTTTAATAATATCACATCGATTGGACCGGTTGAAAAAACTAAATCATGTTTATATATTAAAAGGCACATTAAAATTTCTTTAAACTAGGAAGGGATCTCTTCATTAATACCCAAATTACAATTCATTGCAAGTTTAGTAACTATAGTTGTAGTAGTTTAATCCTAATGAAATACACATCTGACTATTACAATGCATATAATAAAATGTAAAAAAGGGCCTATTTTAGTAACTGTTATGAAAGTTTCCTAGCTTACAAACTGATGAAGAGAACTGTATTTATAAAGATCTAATATATATATTCACTGTCTGTCCGTAAAATCTAAAAATCAACAGAAAATGCTTACAGTGTCTACAATTGTCAAATTATTGTACCTTGGAGTGTTTTTCCCTACATCTGTTATAAATATCTCTATCTTTTGTAGAAAAACATACATACATTATGACTAATCAACTGAAAACAACGGTTGTCTAGATAAGGGATTTTTTGTCATATTCCAAGCCAAATAATATAAGAACAGACCAATACCAAGTCACAACCTGGTTCTTGTTTTAATTAAATAAAATCAATGCCATTCATATAATTGACTACCCAGTAACCTTACAATGGAGTAAAAAAACAACAAAAAAGAAACACATTTTGACAGTACTGCATTTACACATCGCTTTTGTTTAGGATAAGTTTCCACTCCTTAAAGATATTGTATCTGGAGGGGAGTTTTTGTGAGAGAGACGTTTTGTGCCTTCTCCAAAAGGCTAAGTCTAAAAACCTACCTTAGTGTTCTGACAGCTTGTCAAATGAAGTGTTCATAGCTTTATGCTTTGACTCTAAAGATACAATATAGAAGTGATTCAGTTCCTCAGGGATCTATGTCTTGCATGTTTTAGGTGTTTCCTTGTTGCATTACAACAGAAAAGAATGGATGATTAACAGGATTCTACAGCACTTGATTACAGAAGTGGAGCACTAATTTGAATTAGGTGTGCTGGAACAGAGAATTCTAAAATATGCAGGGCAGGGGTCCCTGGGGAGCAGCGTTGGGAACCATTGTGGATATCTTTTTGACTTGACACACACACATTGCTCATGCTAATAGAGTCTACAGCCGAAACTTTGTTTTGATGCATATCTTTAATAATCTGGTTTATAGCATACATATTGGAATAATTCCTGGTAATTTTTTGCAGACAGATTTTATACAAGTAAGTTATTTTTTTAGATTATTAAGATTTAATTATGTGTTTATGCAGCACGTAACAGTGTTTCTTCCTTTGGTGCAATTTAGCCACCCGTTTATCATAAAGTGGGTAGAGCAGCTCACAGAACACAGATAAGGAGTCCCTGCAGCCTCTTCATTGCTTTCACTGTCAGCAGCATTGTTAAAGTTTAAAAGAACGGAGGTCCTTCACAGAAAAATAAGTTTTGATCAAGAAAAAAGTGCTCATGAAAAAAATAGTACAGGTATGCAAACTGTTCACAATAGAGTCATGAGTCTTGAAACATGGCTGCACAGCTTAACCATTCACAGGTATTACAGGAGCTGCCTTTTGTCAGTCTACTCGTGGAGACCTTTCTATTAGATTGGGCCATTGTTTAAAATGCATCACAATATATTTTCTGTTAAATATACGGCTAAAGTTTTAAAATTGTAGGTAATAATTACAGCTTTTATTGTATTTGATTTTAACTGTCTGATACTTTTACCCATATTTTCCCCCATACTTTGTGCTATTCCAAAACAATTGAGGTATTCTGCCAGCTTCATTTGTCACAGTCTACTTCTTTTTCACATTTTATTTGTTGCGGAATAAAATGTTTTGCCCAGTAGCTATTTTGCTGAATACATTTTCTGGCTTATGGATCTAAAAGAAAGGAACAGCATATTTCCAACATATTTTCTTAACAATTTTTAAGAACATAAGAACCTGTGTCTGTTTTTGCCCCTGTAAAAAACTTTCAATAATTACCAATCAAATTACAAAACGGTAATGAACTAAAACATAAGGTATAAATAAAAACCAACTTTAGCTGCCTAATTTATAGAAAATGTCTTAAAACAAAAGTAACAATATCATCAGAGTTTTCCATTAAAAGTTATGCCATAAAATATCATTCTATGTTAAGGCATCTTACACATCTTCGTCAGGGTTTCAAGTAAATGTGCAGATTGCTGCTATCAAACATGATATTGTAATGTATTTTTTACTAGAATATTTTTTATTTTCTTTTTGTCTTCTGACCTCTTTTTTCCCCACTTTTTTTATATTTAGAGTGTAAATTGTCCCGACCTGGACCCCCCGCAACCATAGTGACCATTGATGAGGAGAGCCCCAATGGTATGTTACTACCTTCATAGAATTCAAACTTATTTCTTCCTCTTATTTGAGTTGTGGATTTATAGTAAACATGTCTGCATTCGCATATGTGCCAGACTCTTTTGAAATAGTCTTCCTAAAGTAATTGGTATTATTTGTGATACTGTTATCACCAGTGAGGTCTACAGCATGAAGGACTTTACTGGCGTTTAGGTGATTGCCCATGTTGTAGCCTGGTTAAGAGATGTTTATTCAGATACACTTGCTTTATGCTGAAACTGATACGTTCTCATTGTGCTATATCCACTTACAGGGGAAAAAAGAGTACACAATGCATCTGAGGACATACAGATAGAATTTGGAACTTTGAAATATTTCAACCATCCAGTGATGATTTGCCTTCTTCCTCTGCAGATTATGCTTACTCTGTGCTACCTTAGTACATGAGGCATTCGGGGTATACTTAAGACATGCAGCACTTGAGTGGGTTAAAGTTCTGCCTTTTTATTTTTTTTTCTTCCTTTTCATTTTTATTTTAAGCCTTTCCATCACCTGCACCTTTTTTTGGATATATTAGTTTTTTGCCTCTTTCTTTTTTACCACAGGTTTTTGCTGCTTGGTTTTCTTCGCCCTTTTCTTTTTGATGCTTACGTGTTTGACATCATAATTTCAGAGAGCAGTACATATGTAATTATGATCCATGGATGGCATAGGAAATTGTGTCCTCTGCTTGAAGAGGAGCTATGTGTGATGAACAGTGGCAAACTAAGGAACAAATCTACCCAGGGACATTTGGAGGGCTTTACAGATCCCGAACGAGTTACGTCAGTTTTACAATGATGTCAAAATTGTGAAAATCTGAAATAAAGTACAAGACCATTTCAATGTCGTCAATCTATAAAGAGCATTAAAAAGTAAACTAGCTTTGACCATTTTTTAGAATCTCCATGCTTCAGTTCGTTTTAGTCACTTTAGGACCAGAAAAACATCATAGCCATCAACGTCATCCAACAAACGCCTGCAGTCACATTAAATAAGAAACTTCTTTGTGTCAAAGCAATGGCCCTCCTTTTATTTCAAGATAGTTTTCAAGTTGTCTGGCCGGGCAGGGATGGAAATGCAAGTTCCAGTGCAAACATGAAAAAAGGCCCAGGTACTCTGAAAGGATAAGGTTTAGAAGAGATTGTGCCATGTACCGTTGCGAACAGGTTCACTTGAAACAACATGAAATAAGACTTCTACCTGTAGCTTCTCTCCTTCTTGTCACACTGGTGACAAGGTTCCTTCTGTGTGTTTTTATTTAAGGACCATGGCTTTTGTGATCAAGCAAACTGTTACTTTAAAAAGAAAACCACCTCAAAACAAACTGCAAGTTGGGATTCATTGAATCTCATTTTCTTTTTGGATTAGGTGTAGCCCATACGCGCAAATAGAACTTATGTTTCATCGCATCCTGTCTGTATTAGTAAGTAGCCATGTGTTTTCTTCAAGGCACAGAGCTTATTGGTTAGAGACACACTTCAAAAGCCTGTTTTTGCCAAAAAAGTAACTATATAAATCAGCTGCAGGTGTTGCCCCTCCAGATATGCAGATGTGGCTGTGTGACATTTTATGTCAAAAACAGGTTGGGTTTCAACACAAAATTAATTAATTTTTAAACCCCTGAAACTATAATTTTACAATAAATTGAAAGTCACTCTTAGAATTTAATTGTGCCAATTTCATTCTGCAAACTTAATACTTTTCTTATGGTGTATCACTCATGTTTCATAAGAAAAAATGATTCTCACTTAAATGGAGTAGGGGTGTGTTTTTTTTTTTGATCAATTACTATGGGAATTTACAGGATTGAGGTAGCCAAGCCTGTATCCGAAAGCCTCTCACCCCACATGTCCCCATGCTTTCTAAGAGGGATTTGGACTAATCCTTTTCATAAAGCTCCCATTTACCTGGGATATGGGTCTTCTCTGACTCCGCCATGGTTTGTTTATCTCTCTATGATGAAATGGGCCACAGCTCGCCCTCTTGGTAATGGAATGTAAAAGAGGCAACTCGCCTTTATCAACCAATGCAATTTTTCTGTTAAATGTGTTTTGGCATTTTTTGTTCTGTCACACAGAGGCTGTGCAAATTGGACATAAGTACTCATCCTACGTTTATGTCTAGGAATTAAAAAGCTCATAAAATAGCCAACTGTCTGTCTGACTTTGGCTTCCAAGACAGAACATAAAGACGTTTCCTTGAATACATGCAGGTGCACCTCTATAATTATAATGCAAATGACACTTTATTTTACCAAATTAGTTGAAAATATGAAATTAGATTATTATTTCCTGTCTGTATTATCAAAAAAGGTTAGTCAGTAGAATTTAAGGTTAATAACATGTTGCTGATGGTTTACAATAACTTGCTGCATATAAAATGAGACAGAACTCTGCCAGTTTTGAAGACATTAACTTTTAACCGCCATTAATTGGGAAAAAACAGCAGTGGTGCTACGACTTCTAGCAACAATTGTTATCATCTTTACACTTACGCTTAAGCTGATAAACACAATGAATTTGTATACAATATCATGGTACAAAGTGTTCATTCCATTGCATACCTACAAAAATGTACTCAACCTTAGATGTGACTTTGTTTCTTTTTTTGTGTGTTATAAATATTTGTTGTACTTTAAACAAGTTGGCAAAGTTGTGCAAAATTATTACAATTTGGATGCAAAGACCTTTCTTAGTTTTGCTAGTTCTCAGCTAGTTGATCTTTTTGCAGTTACTGAATACTTAATAACTTAATAGCTCAATACTGGAGACTGAATCATCTCAGATGATTTCATTCTTTCTAAAAATGTAGATCCATATATGCCTAATGCTGTTCAGAGCTATTCTTGATCGTCATAAGAACTTAACTATTTTGACTTTTTTTTATCATACCCAAAAGTTTAGGGAAAGTTTATCCAGTCTAAGAATACCGATAAGCAGTTGGTATTTTGTTGAGAGCGGTTTATCGTTTCTTTTCTTGAGGGAAGACTGACCAGTTTTAGTGGCTTCTATGCTGATCCTTGGCTCTTTGTCTTTTGTGTAATGAGAAGGTTCCTTTTATTTATTTCCTGCTGGATTTGTTTCTCATCTTTCTTTTAGAATTTAGAGAAATAAAGATGCATACATCTTATATTGTGCCATCGGCTGTGGTCACTGGTTATGGAAACAGATTGTGCTTAATTTGTATCAAAAGCTTAAAGAATGACTTCCCTTCAATAGGGTATAACATTAAGCAATGTCTTTCTTGTGCTGCCCAGCATGGGCCATGGGGTGAAAAGGATTTCCTTACTGGGAAGATTGCATTAATATGGGGATCTCCGGTGGGTCCCAAGAGGCTCCTCCCTTTGGGTAGTTTGAAAAGAATATCAACGGGAACATAGGGTTTTACCAGTCCCCATTCTTGTATAATCCATGTTCATATTCGATTCCATTTTTATGTTAATCTCATGGCTATGAGGCACAACAAATTTTTTTAACCAAAGTTATTAAGAACCCCAATGGAGGATTTACGGGCCACATTTGGTCCTGTTAGTAAAGATTATTTGTATAGCAAATTTCAGTGACATGACAATTCAAAGTACGGTTCATGAACAGAACACGGAGGAAAGTGTATTGCAGAGGCAAAAAAGTTATGGCAGATAAAGAAAAGTTGGACCACAAGCATAACATTGAAGATGTTTCTAAATGTTGTTAAAATATTAGAAAGCAACTCTTAATAGGTTTTAAGCCTTCATTTAAAGCATTTTAGGATTTCAGTACTTTTAGTCTAATGGAAGCTTGTTATAGAGAAGTGTATCATAAGAATAAGATTTGCTAATTCTTCATTTTCGGTTCTGCAGGTTAGACCTGAGTGACAAAACTGAATGTTTACCATTACGTCATTCACTACGATAACCGGTGACAATTGCTCATGTTGGTAAAATAAATTGACTTAATTTAGTTGTTTTCCCTGTGTGCAATGGTGGCTGGGGTTTCAATTCCCCTTTAAGACACTGCAGCATGTGTGTAATCACATGACTCAATCCATCCATTCAGAAGAAGTGTAAACAAAGAGAATGGTGGATAAGCCCAGCGAAGAAGCGGCTAACAGCCGTGAATGAAATTACATCAGTTAATCCTGAGCGAGCGCAGATGGAGACGAGACGTTCCAATAAAGATCTCCGCTCCTGGTGCGCAGTTCTTTCTCTGCAGTTAAGAGCATGGCAGACAGGTTTTCAGTGAGTGTGTGTATGAGTTTAAATGATCCACATTGTTCTCACTGCGTGCTCGGTTCAGTGGTACAAAAATTGCACCACAGATGTAGATGAGCTCTGTTAAACTTTCCATCAATATTCTGTTCTACATGTTATATCAACATTAGCTGTTCTTTTTTTAAACAAATTTAACCAGTGTTCCCTAGGTACAGACATTCCAGCTGGTGGTGTAGTA
This sequence comes from Jordanella pulchra, assembly GCA_034780135.1. Classification (NCBI taxonomy): domain Eukaryota; kingdom Metazoa; phylum Chordata; class Actinopteri; order Cyprinodontiformes; family Cyprinodontidae; genus Jordanella; species Jordanella pulchra. Next base: position 8,811 of record JAUZNJ010033365.1, read on the forward strand.
ATAGTTCTGTCATCAGCAGATAAAAATGCCATTTTTTATTGGGGAGTTGCATAATATATAATAATGTAGTCTAATAAAATGGAAAATTGCTTCTAAGTAAAATAAATATGGTCATTTAGGCAAAAACTAGGTTTGGATAATGGCTGACTGATTGTACAAGACAAGACTCCTACATCAAAGCCTGTATCACTTGCAAAATTTGATCATACCTGAGAGAAGATTAGAAATAGGTAAAGAATTATGAATGCAACATTTTATTGTAAATCACTCATACAAATGATTTAAGAATGAATTTGCATGTACGAACGGTTCTTGCATGAGACCCGTGTCCACACATTGGGAAACTGAGTTCTCACTTTTATTTTGGCAGGGAAAGAACATGATATCTATCAAGTAGCATTTGAAGCATAGAAGTATCCTCTAGCATTTCTTTAACTTAACTAGCACCAGCTCACATAAAATCAGAAATTTCCTCCTCTGATGGCATTTACAATTCTTCTACAGAGTGTGCTGCCTAAATTGAAAGTCCTTAATTGCTGATAAGTAACTAAATATGTAGGAAGGATGTCACTACCTCCAGTATGGGACTCAAGATAACGCAACACTTCATGACAGATGATCCAAGTAATTGTATGTTTCAAACATCCACCTCGTGCATGTCGACTTGTTAGTTGTGATGAAACCCTACTGTACTGCATATTCCTAATTACTTAATTGGTAACTGAAGAACGTATTTCTGTTCCCATGAGACAAAGCTGAATACCTTTTTTTCTTTTTGGTTGTTTTGATTCTTAATATAAAATGTATTACTTTCAGCTGCAAGGCATCAATAGATGGACCTGCAAAATTTCAGAATAGGTAGAGCCTTCACTTTTGACAATATTTAATTTCAAATTTTTGGTGTTTCCTCATAAGAGGATCTTATTTAAAAAAGAGAAATCATATATTTTAATAATTGAAAAGTTGCATTCCTGTCAATCTTTGTCTCCTGAGTGGGTAATATAGATATTTTCCAGATATTTTTACATTTTAAAAGGGCTTTTTGCAAGCAATTAACTTCTTGTTTTCACTTATCATAGAACTTCATGTGACTCTGTGAAATTAGGTGAATAAATGCACACAGAAACTCCCCAGCTCTTATTTGTTAAAGTTTAAATATTCATATCTTTCTTTAAGATGTAATCACAGCTTTCTGGATGTAATATAAGTTAATGGGATTCTACTCCGCTTAAGAGAACGAAGACCACTGAATATGCTCCGAGTCAGGGGTTGTAATATTATTACATGCTTTATGGAATAATAACAGCAGTATGCATAACTAAGACTCAAGAACCAACTGCAACATATGTTTAGAGGGCATTGGTCAGCGTGGGCTAATGAGATAATAATGAACAAAGCACATGGCTAAACCCTGCCTTAGCAATCTCATCAACTACTACAGGTTTATGCAGTTTAATGTTTTTTAAAACTTAAACATAGCAGCTCATATGATATTCATCCTCTTTAGAGTATGTTTAACAATATCAGTGATTTTATTTCATCACTTTGTTAGGATACATCTATGACTATTTTAATAAGATACAACAAGCCACACTGCCTTATCTGCAAGACTGTCTGAGTGTATTTGTGTTTTTTTGTTTCTGTATCTGTTTTATGCACGTTAGGGATTTTGTTACGTATGATTGCTTATAATAATTGCTAGATCATCAAATTAAAACTTGAGTTATTATGAATGCAGAGACTAGTGTCTATATGCTCCCAGTTTGAATGAAGAGAAAAAATAAACAGTATGGGTGATATATTCATGGGGGCTCATTCTGATGCCATGAAATTACAATACAGTGAACCCTCGCTATAACGCGGTTCACCTTTCATGGTCTTACTTTCACGGATTTGCATTGTGCGTTGTGTTCTGCATTCTGATTAGCTAAACAGTCTCTCCGCTACCTGTGTCTTGAACATTGCAGTTTTATATGTACATGTAAATAAAACAGCTTGCCAAATTTAAGTTTGCAAATTATCTTGCAATTTCAAGTTTCTCTAAAACCCATGATGTCGACAGAACGTTCTCCGTCATCGGTGCAGAATGTTTTGGTGGAATGTCGGTTTACAAGAATCTTTTTTGCCCAGAATTAAAAAGAGCAACAACAACTACCAATAACTATGTTCTTCTCTGGAAAAAACACACTGTCACTGCAGGCTTTAGAAGAAAAAAAACGCTACAAAGCAGAGTTGGGATGCAGTGGCTCAGTCAGAAGCAGTGAAATACACCTTAGTCACTATTTGTACTACTGTACTTTGTATAATCATTTTTCATTTTCTCCCATTCTAATCCAATGACTCTGGTCGCGGTGGGGCAGTGCTGATCTCCACAATTTGAAGCCCTCAGTTCGTTTTAATGATTAAAATTATTATTTTACAGTACAGTAGTTATTTGTAATAAAAAAAAAAAAACAAAAACAAAAAAACACTTATACAGTACTTTTATTTGTTAAATAAATGCTTGGGTCTGTAAAAAGGTTGGGTTCTTTGATTTCAATGCATTATGGAGTATTTCATTGTATAATAATTGTAAAAAAATAACGGTTACTACCTCAGGGATTTCACCTATCACAGGGTCTTTTAAGCATGTTACCCTTGCGAAAAACGAGGGTCACTGTACACATTTTTGTATTTATAAATGCAGAGTTGGAACAATCTGCTCACCAGCTTCGTGGTATTCATACCTATTTTGCGCATTTTTTTTATACGACTCCATAAAGTAATAGTTCTGTTTCTTATTTGAATACAAACAGCATGTTTTGCATTTTAATGTGCAGATAAAGGGATTACCACATAATGTGGCTTTTAACAGTGAGCATAGATATCCTTGTTTATTTTTTGTTTTTTTTTTGAGCTTTTTACGGCACTAGTGGCTCGTTTTTCTGACAGTAGGCTGACAGGAAAGATGGTATGAGAGAGGGAGGGAGACATGCGGGAAAGGACCACAAGCCGGATTCGAACCTGGGTCACCCGCGTCGAGGACTAAGGCCTCCATACATGGGTCGTGCGCACTAACCACTGCGCCACCTGCACGCCCGATATCCTTATTCATGTTGTAAAGCACTTGTTAATCTTCATTCCCTCTTTAACACAAGATTCTCATGTGGTACAATAAATACACTGTATAATAATCTCCATATGTATTCTTTGATTGTTTGACCATACAAATACTAATCCAAAAAGGCTTTGCCATGAAAATCTGACTCAATTTACTTAATATTATTTAACATGTTATCAGAGAACTAAAAAATCTCACTACCTAAGCTCACCGAATAATACTGTTGTTCTCTTACCTGATTCTCTTTTTGTCATTGGTAGAAGCAGGCGATGGATTTTTTATGGGTGGTGCTGCCAGTGTGCTCACCATTCTTACAATCTTACTCAGTTGGTTTCTCTCAGAATATACTAGGACTGTCATGTGAGATTAATAGTGTCATAATATCAAATGCTTTTTTTAAATTCATATCTTTCTTAGGGAATCCTAGTTTTGTTTTACTGCAGCCTCTCTCTCCTGGTACATGAACAGACTGCAGAGTAGTAAGACGGCTCAGGTTTTTCCTAGACTCCACAGACCAGCTGAAAAACTGCAATCCTTCTTTACTTGGTTTTAGACCTCGAGAGTAGGTAAAAAAAAAAAAAGAGTTAATGTCCTTCTACCAAATACTTGTTCTCATTTGACTATATTCCTATGCAGCTATTATTTGCTAATTATTATTATTATTTTGCTTTCCCTAGTTTTACAGATCTGTACTAGTTAGATTTTTAGTTTTAGTCAAAAATATTTACTTTAACCCGAACCTCACCCACTATCCTCATTAACTGTTGAACTTGGAATTTTTGCCTGAGTGCTAGGTGTTGTGTTGATATGTTCATTTCCTGAAGTGCTTTGTTATAGTTCATTCCTGTTCTGGAGTTATAAATGTGTAAACAACAGAAATATGATCTCTGTTTTTAATTTTAATAAGATCTCTAGATGCAGCACTTTGGATCAGTTTAAAGTGTTTAACTAAATTTTTCCAGATTGTAAAGAAATACAGTTGTCCAACCTTTAAAAACAAAATGCACAGACTAGTTTTTTTTGTCAACCTTGGAATACGTAATTCTTAGTTTTGTAATATTCCAGATTTTTTATTGTTTATGTTACTATCAGAGAGCAATTTGAGGACATTCAGATGAAGTGTATGTCTAATCAGCTTTGTACTATCATATTTATATATCTTTATATCTATTTATCGATTGATTAATCAATTAATCAATCATTATAGAGATAATAGATAGATAGATAGATAGATAGATAGATAGATAGATAGATAGATAGATAGATAGATAGACGGACGGACGGACGGA
>JAUZNJ010033366.1:0-13198 GCA_034780135.1 Jordanella pulchra
GGTGGAGGGGGAGGCGGACAGCCACCAGGTGGGGGAGGAGGAGGGGGTGGGGGGGGTGGGGGTGCCGCACCTCCTGGTAGCGGCGGAGGAGGTGGTGCTCCAGGTGCAGCTGGGCCTGCGGCAATCTGCAAAAGCAAAACGGAAAAGGCTGTAAGCATCTGCATGTTAAATGATTCTCACTCACCGATTTCAACCTGAATCTGATCACAATCCTTCGGGACAATAAATCTCAAAAATGTGTTTGTTTTCTCGTGTTGCACCAATGCACAACTTAGGATCAGATTCGGGCCAAAAACGGTTGAAAACTGGATGTTTCTACCTTACGAATAAAACACTTTTTCTCGTTTTTTCTTTGGTATGGTACAATTTAGTAATCTGTCCCAAAATGCTTTTTTTTAAAGTATTTTTGGAAATGAAAACCTCTGTTGAATGTCAGTAAAATTAGGCAGTAAATAGTAATTAAAAAATGAAATTTCCAACTTTCATTTTATAGCAGCACAAGGAGCCATCCTTGTTTTCTAGGAGTGTGGTAAAGTTTATGAGGTGGCAAAATTTGAAATCACTTCAGCTTTCCAAAGGATAATAAATATCTTAAAGTGATCAAAAAATTGGAGGAGGTAAAAATTGGAATAAAACAGTCACAAGTTAAGCATTTTCAATCTTTTTGATTTTCAAATATTGGACTTTATCACCATATTTAAATGATAAAATTACCAATGAATTGAATTTCAGCTCTGATTCAACTGTGCATGCAAAATATTATTTCCCAACAGACTTTAGAATAATTTCATCCAAAAAATAATGCAATATTTTGCTTTCAAGTAAAGTGTTGCTTTACAGCACACAGAAGAAGCTGTTTGGACTAAATTGACCTTTTTGATTTTGTTAATCCTCTTGGGTATTCTTTAAACATTGGGCAAAATGTTGAATAAGAAGAAAAATAAAATGACTTTAATTTACAAAAGATAAGAATGTTTCTTTCTTACCAAGAGCTCATTATAAGTGCTTATAATTTGGGAGTTAATAAAGTGTCAACAGGGATGTAATCATAACCGGAGGTATGTCAGCACTATTAAAAATTTTAAATAAGCAGGAAGCTGGTGAAAGTCCACGACAAGGCCCAAAAAATGAGAATTTTTACAAGAATAAAATGCATGATAATACCACAATTACAGCCACTGTTGCTTCAGTTAGGCTTAGATTAGATGTCTCCTCTAACAGAGAAGCACTTCCAATTCTCATTTCCAAAAGCAATTCCACCACTATGTACATTTCCAACAGCCACTTGATTGTGTGCATAAAAATGTAATTGGTTTCATATTTAAAGACGTTACATGGCGTTTCATTACATAATGGCATTGACTGATTTCTTATTAGGGGCAGAAATTAAAAAAGGCGTTCTTCAAGGAGCTCCTCGCTCAGATTGCTCAGAGCCCTTTGCCTAAAAATAAGAGGAAAAAAAACCCACACAGTGATTACACGTCTGTCAATCTTTTAAGGCTAATGGGAGAGAATGGATTGAAATTAGCTGGTGAATTAGATAGGATTTGTTTTCATAGTTAATGGCCTCTATCCCCATCTTTCTCTAATCCATCAATGATAGGCTCAGATATCAGATGAAATAAAAAATACTGGGTAATTTTAACCAATTCAGAAAAAAAGTATTTTCTAATTTTCCAATAGGATCAATATAAGAAAGAAAACTGAACAGGTGTTGGACAGTTTATAGCGAAAAAGCTCAGATATTTTCAGCTTTACTATTTCCACCTTCTGTACGTGTGTCCAATATGTCCCTGTTAAAATAACATTTAAGATGTATTTTCTTTAGACCTTCAAGGAGGTGAGTTAGTCTAAATAACCTCAACATGATGTAATTAAATGTTTGCCAAAATCCCATCTCTGATAGAAACGTTTAATAACATGCTTTGAGGTCTGAAGACTGAAGATAGAAAAGCCATATAATTTCTATGTGGTTACCATTAGTTCAAGCTTTATGCTTTTTAGTGTTGAACCGTTATATTTGGCTTGATCAAATATCTTATATGATGAGATCTAACGTTTATTTGTTTATATAAATGTTATGTTGTAGATTCCCATCGGAGCCATTTCAGTTCACAACTTATAAATACAGCATGCCAAGTTCTGTGGGGAAAATCTGTTCATTATAGACACTTATCTTCTTTTTAATTGGTGATATAATGCAGGGTATCTCATGGCAGGTTCACATCTCACACTAATTTCTGTACCGTGAGATCCAATCATGTCTGGACAAATCTGAACATGATATTAAAGGTCTTTAAACAGATGGTTTTACAAGACTAGTTTTGAAGGTGGTTTGGGTAAAGAAAATTTGCTAATTTAGCAATCTGCCGTGTGAAACAATAAAGGGGTTAGTCAGGATTAGATTCAATATGAGGAAACACTTTGTTACAGTCCAGTGGGGTATTTCCTGGCTTTTTTATGTACATATGGTGGTTTTAATGGAAAACATCCCACAGCAGCTGCTAAAGTGGTAAAAATGATTACTCTAAAATATTCTGTATCAAAGCAAAGCCTGTCTCATGAAACACTACATCGTTGCCATCCCAGGTATGATCTATTATTATTAGTCCCAGTTAAGAAGGTCAGGATTTCTGCAGGTTTCAGTTGGTTACATTTAAGATTTAAACCCTAAAAATGTAAAGGTATCCTTTAGGCAGGATACACCTTTGTTTCAATATTTCAAATTTTCAATCAAATTTTTTTCTATTGTGCACTTGTGAAGCTGAGCAACAATATCATAAAACTTTTGAACTATTTGTGTGTGAACATTTTGGCTAATCACAAAAAAATGAATACATTTGGGAATACTGTTTAGCTAACCCTGATTCAGACCATGCAATTGGTGCTAGACAAAAAGACTATTTTACAGGATATTCTAAAGTCTTTGAAGCATTAATATTAACTATAAAGCAGAAACAAAAATAATCGGCTGATTAAACCTAAACTAAAAACCCTTTAGAATTAAGTTATATTATATATAACACTGCTTCAGTTTTACAAAACATTTGTTCTTTTTATGAGCAAAATATATACTTTTTTCATGTTTTAATACATTTCTGGAATTATGACCTCCTTAGAATAGACAATCAAGAAAACTGCAATATGAACATGGAAAAGAGTATTCTACGCAAATTACATTTTTAAATATATTTGGGATTTTTCATTCCTTTTCATTGTTTTCAGTAAGGCTGTGGAGAGAAGCTGCCAGCTAACACAAAAACTGCCAAGTGTTGAATTGATGCAATGCTCTTAGGGGTAGAAGTGACACTTCAGCGTCTCTACACCGATGCTATACTTCGTTAAGTCAAGACTTTATTTCCTCACCCTTACTTGTATCTCATGTGTTAAGCTACATAATTAAGAGTTTGTAGCTAAAACAACCTAACAACTATGAGGAGTCTAAGAAATTTTAAATGTGTAAATAGCAACAGTGTCTCGTTTTCTTTGTGATAATCTCACATTTTTTACTGAGTTATGTGACTTTGTTTTTCTTGTTTTTTGGGTCAGGTAAATATAATAACTAAAAATAATCTCTGAGAACACATTTTGATCCCAGATGTGAATGGCTGTGCCTTGCAGGGTTTGATATAATCCAAATTAGGCAGGATGGTACCCGTTCTGAACAGGGCCTATGACTTAAAAGCAACCATGCAAACAGAAAAAAGATCAGTCTCATAATTAACTTGACAATTTAAGTCAGCACAATGCTTAATTCCTTTACTATATGCTTTGATTTGAAGATTTGAAGGTGATTAATTGGATTTTTTAATGAGTCAACAGCCAAGCATGCAACAAAGTCACCCACCTTGGCTTCAGATTCCCTGATGAGTCTCTGAGCCTCTTTGAGTCTGTCTTTTTCTACAGTTAACTGTACAGAAAACACACACAAACACGCACATACACCACAGATGCACACCGCATGAACAGGCATGAAACAGCACACAGGCAGCACAACAAAGAACCACCAATGAAGGGTTGGGTTAGATAGACACTGAAAAGAACACTAGTAAACTTCAACAGGTAAAAAAATCCACACCAGACACAATAAAGACATGAGAGAAGTGAGAAGAGGATGGTGGGGAGTGGGTGAGCTTACACAGTTTATGACAATGGTCGTACAAGGCTTTATTCACATTATGTCAGGATGAGTTTTTTTGTGTGCAAAAGGCTGAGTGTGATGTAGTTTTACACCTAAAAGAAGATGTAATCTATCTTCAAAGAGCATCAGATTAGAGCAATGACTGTATAAAAGAGACATGCGCAGCATCTCTGACAGTTGGAGCTCCTTCAAAAACCTTCTTCCATTTCCATTTGTTTTCTTTCTCCTGGCATCACAAAAATACATTTCAACTCTGCACCCTTAGAGGTGTGATTGGCACTGATTTTAGTGTGTGTTTTTTCTTTTTGTTTGTTTTTCATTGTGCTTTGATAAATTCGCTCGCTGCACATTGCCAAAAGTAAGAGAACGGGAACATATTCTGCAGAAACCAAAATATTTTCCACAAAGCAAATTCAACTAAAATTCTATGAAGACAGTAGTAACATAAATAGTTAGTGTGCACTTTCAAAAGAGAGAGGGGGAAACTTTTAGTTGAGTGGATTAACAGGATCCTTTTTATTATTTAAAAACCTTTCAAAAAATGTAATATTAACAGCTATTGAATATCGTTATTTCAAATGCCATGGTGTTAAAATTAAGGATACATTATGAGACGAAAAAAATGACATGTAGTGATTCCATCCAGGTTTTTGAACCAGCATTTAGTCTAACAGTACATCTCAATGCAATTAGAATTTCAGTTTCCTCTTGACAAAAACTGTTTTTGAATAGATGGTTACAAGACCTCCCAATCAAAATTGGCATAAAGTATGGAAAATAACATATATAGCTAATGCTCTTGATGTGTTAGTGAATAATGCCTTTGTAAGCTACAACTGCCACCACAGTCCATGTTTTGAGAATCTCCCTCATACTATATTATGTTTGCTTAACATAAGTTTCCATGTTGCATATCCACTTCTTGCTACCAAATGTTTTCGTTCCACTACACTTCTTTAGCAACTACTTTCTGTGTCCTTCCTTTCTTACAAAGGGTGTCTGCTGGGCAACTCTTGAGTCAGAAGTGTTATGGCTGTGAAGGTTTTCTTTTGCCATTTTTTTTTGCAATTAAGATTGACTGCTTGTTGGAAAACAATGGATCAGTGGCTTCAAGAGAAGTTCTAAAATACAACTGGACAATGAGGGACAGGTTGAATCCCCAACTGATTTTGGGGTTTTTCAACAAGGCTCAAAAAGGGGTTCTTTTGTTGTGAGCTGTGCTACCTTTTTCATCCAAGTCAAATCTGATAATTAGTCAAGGTAGACAGAGTAGACATTACAAGACAGAGAGAGCAGTCTACTACAGCTCCTGCTCCTCCGGGGGCCTTGCTGGGTCAGCTACAAGCCGGCCAGGTTGTTAAAACCTATTAATGGGCTGGCTCAGTGTGTTCCAACGAACCACTGCAGTGCTACATTATTCATCACCTCCAGATCCGATTCAAAGAATAGCATTCCCTCCTGCCTTGAATGATTGCAAGCAAAAGGTTTTGGGAATAGTGGAAGAGTTCTATTTTCTTGTGATTTCAGTGTCCTTTGTTGATGTTTACCAGCCGAACCTCCTCTCAACTCAATTGGGAGATAATCAAACAGACACATCAAACATGCTGCTTGTTACAATGCCAAAGTTCTGGAGAAAGACTCTCATTAAACATGCTGGTTCACAAACAAGGTGAAGAGAGGCAACTCAGACATGCGTGTATTTTAATGTCTGACAGGAATTCTGTCGAGGAGATGAAAGGTTAGGGTTAGCTCGAACTTCATTCATATTCAGAAAAAAAGACGGCAGTGATCCTACCGTAGCTTTGATGGACAAACTAAATGCATGTCCTCATGCTGATCTGAAGGTTCTACGCCCTGACGGTTAATGACTTCTTTAAAGAAGCTCGTCAAACGTGGAGTGGGTTCTAAAACACTCTTCAAGAGAAGCAGAGCCACTCCAAAATCAGACATTTTTCTTAAAATGGGTTCAGCCATGACTGGTGACTAGAAGCTTAGAAATGTAAAATTCTTGACTTTTTCTGTGTAGTGAATTCACTATATGCCAGCATGAACAGGTGACAACATTTTTGGTGCAGGCACTCTTATTGAGTGAACAAGTCCTAAAGTTAGATTTGTCTGTATTGGTTAAGCGTTTAAAGAGTCTAAGAAAAAAAATATATATATACGATATGTCATGCCATATGCAATGCTGCATCCTTTTGAATGTTCAAAATTAATCTGTCATTAGTAATGCACTGTTTGGGAATGTTGACGCCATTTTGGGAATTTTAAAAACTGGAGTTAGAATCTAAAATCTTTAGGGAATTCTATTGAGACTGCTGCCTTAGTAATGCTGCCAGTAGCTAACATTAGAAAAGCCCTTTTTTTACAATGAGTATGGCCTCTTATGTTTAGTGTGACATTACCTCTGCCCTTCATGAAAAATTCTAAAGTATCAAATACAAAGTGAAGAAATAAAAATAACAGTTCAGAGCTTAACAAAATCCAGGAATGAGGATCAATTGACAAAAAAATTGGAATTGGTGCACCTCCTATTTTTCTTTAAAAATACTGTAGATTTGTTTAATTATACAATGTGTGGCATAATATATCTTTAGTGCTGCCCGCTGTGGGTTGACAGGTGGCTGCTGTAGTTAAATGTTCCTATTGGTTAAAAGGGGATAGTTTAATTCGTCTTCTTTTCACTTCTTCATTTCAAACTTACTGTCGCATTAACCTTCGGACCACACCACCACTTAATCCACTCTGTTCATGCCCCTTAGTATCTCTTGGCACTGCACACTTTGGTGGCATTTTTCAAAATTGGTCAGGGGACAGGGTAATGGTTTTACATTGGCTTTAAAGTTTTACTTCTTACAAGTAACTATTCCTTGACAGTAAAGTCTGACTTTTAAGCCTTGTTTTTTTTTCAAATTACCTGCCATATTTATGTGCAGGTGAAAAGTAGAGGAATTCTTTGCTTCTGCTTGTCAAACATTGGTGTGGTAGAGTTTACAAAGATAAAGATGTGATAGAACATTACTTGCATAACTTTAGCAAAAAGACCCAATGAAACATACTGAACTGTGAAGAAAGAGAGAGAGAAAGGGGGTGTACTCACATCAGGACAGTCCTTTGGTAAGCCTGTTTGTCTGGACCCAAAGCAATATTTTATTTGTGTTTTTATTACTACGACTGGCTTTTTACATTGTGCTTTTTGAAAGTAAATTATAAATTGTAACAGAATTATGCATGGGATGAACGAGGTTCTTGTTATTAGAGCTCCTACCTGGAAATTTGGGGAAACTACTGGGGGCACTGTATGCAGCACCTCTGCTGTGTTTCTGTACTTGTGCCGCTATTCTTTTTGGAAAAATGTTGTGAGAGTCAGAAGCAGCTCACTCAGTGAATGTTAAGAGACATCATATTTCTAATTTTGGAATGGCATTGAGAAAGAGTGCAATCCAAAGGGAACCCACAGCATGGTGAGGGTGGCATTGCTAAGCAACAGATAGTGGATCAGGTATGATTGGAATACTACTGTATGTTTACTGCTACAGTAGCTTCCTGATTTCAAAGAGACTTATGCTTGATGTGGTTGGGTAGAATAAAGGCCAGTTTATTTAAATTCTTAAGTAAACTGCACCAGAATCCTTTAAGAAGCGCACAGAGACAATCTTTTATAATGGGTCTCAATCGGTTGTTTTGTCTAAAAAAAACAAGGTTTGCTTGTGTGTTTTCACAACCACAAAAAAGGTCCAGACAAGGAAAGAATGTGAATTGTGGTAAGTTTAAAACAGTTCAAACATTTCAGGACCATACACATCTATAGAGTAGAATCTAACAGCTGTAAAAACTTCTTGAACCACCATTATATCGTCACTTATTCAATGTTTAGGAGCTAACAGAAGACACGATAAATGAAATGTTGGCGAAAAAAGCATCATCAGAAACAAATAATGCAATACCATTCTTCCATGCTGGTTTGTATTAAATTCTCTAAGAAGAGAGCCAAACTGGCCTTTTATCCCAAGGCAGTCCTAAAAAGGGTTTTAAATTGGGTTAAAAGGGGAAATAGCAGTCATTTTCTGTGCTCAGAATGGAGGGTTCTGCCTGGGAAGAAACAATGTGGAAGCCAGGAAAAGAAATGCAATCCATCCCTGTAATGATAGAATTTCATAGGAAAAGCTTCAATAAAGCAATTCTCGCTTACAAAGAGCTACAACTTAGGAAGGAGATTGACCCTTTATTAAATCAAGTGGTCTTGCATGGATGATAACTTCCACTTACAGCACCTTCACATCTATAAGTGAGGTGAAAAGGTATCCTTCTGACCCAATTAAACTGTTTGTCAGGGAACCATTACTTCTTGATACAATAATTTTTCAGACACATTTTCATTTACTTAAATGTTTGAAAAGAATTTAACCTCTATCATCTCAGCTTGATCAAAATAACTTTTTCAGGTACTTTTTTGGTAGTATTATTGCTGTTTGTGAAGTAGTTGAATGTCCTTCGTGGATTTACCTGGGCCTCTAGAGTTTGGATTTTGGTTTCCAGCTCCTTGATCTTTTCCTCCTTTTTTTGAGACTCGGCCTGGGCCTCCTGTCGAGCACTGAACTCCTCATCAAACTGCAAGACAAGAGAAACGAGCATGTCTGTGTGCAGATAACAAACGTGTAGAGGGACATAGAGGTAAGCGGCAGGAGAGTGGGCATTGGGGAATCAAGAGTAACAGAAAACAGGCCACTTTATACTTTTAAGTTTCAATCCACAACCCTTACAGCCCTAGAGTCCTGTCATCTTTTGTCTATGTTTAGAGCTTTGTTTTCATGTATGTTGATGGATCTAACCTTTGCAAAAACCAAGGCATGTCGTAACAATGATTTCACAACCCCAGCAGGGTGCACAGTGGAACACCAGGACACAGGTCTCAAGGAAAAAACATTCAGGACCCCTGCAGGTGTCGGGCGGGCAGTTAAAGTATAGACTGTATCTTAAAACAGCGTACAGAAAAAGTAGATGCTCAATCTTTTGTCTTTTACTTTGCTTTTTTGTTACAAAAATACCTATGTGGTCCTTTGACAAAGATGATCTGAGTGAGGAACATCCTGTTTAGTGAAAAATGAATCACACGACTTCAATTATAAGATAATTAATTTATCATACTGGTTGGAAGGTTCTGTTCACTTCTACTAGCAACCTCCAAGCCTGATTATTGTTAAACCAATAAAATCAATAGAAATAACCTGTTTGAAAATTTGAACTTTACTAATAGATCTTAAAAAGTAGCATACAATGCCCCGAGCTGAAGAAATTCAAGAATAGGTAAGTAAATAAGAATATTTCACATCCAATTAGTGTGAAAGAGGTTATAAGATAATTTCTATGACCTGGGAATCCAGGAAACTAGCAGTGCATGGCAAACAAGGAGAAAATAGTGAACAGTAGTGAACTGTCTCAAGAGTGGCCAGTTTACCTAAATGACTCTAAAATGCCAATCGAAGCTCATCCTGTAGGTCGTTAAAGAACCAGAACAGGATCTAAAGCAATGTAGCCTCCAACCATTTAAGGACCAGTGTCAATGTTTCTATATTTATAAAAATACTAGGTTAGAAAAAAAAAGTTTAACAGCAAACAACCATAAGTTCTATAAAACAGAAAACCAGAACCTTTTGGCCCACCTGATGTAAGGCTTACAGCATTTCAATAGACAAACATCTTTCCAATAAGCAAGCAGGTAGTAGTTTGACATAATGAGGATGCTTTAGAACATGGACAATATGCAATAAAAATAGGAACATAAATTTTGCTTTTAACAGATAATCTTCATCTAGAAGAGCCCAACCTTAATTGTTGATCTAAAGCTCAAGTCTATTTGGATAAGAAGAAAGATAATGACACAAAATAGTAAATAGCTAGGAAAAAAAATCAAAATTAAAGTTCGAGATCAGCTAAATAAGCCAATGTAAAATCCAACTGAAGGCTTTCATGCCAAAACTCCTCAACTGAACTTCTTGAACCCCAGTCGGCTTCGGAAGATGACCGCTCACACTGAGCCTGGTTAGCTCAAGGTTTCTTCCTGTTAAAAGGGAGTTTTTCCTCTCCACTGTCGTTACATGAATGCTTGGTATGAGGGATTTCTGCTGAATCAATGAATCTATGCCATCAGCTGGTTTTCCTTAAGTAGAAAACTTTTAGCCAATCTTACTGCATGATTTGATTGAATCGTCTCTGTAAAGTGTCTTGAGATAACATGTTTTATGAACTGGCTCTGTATAAATAAACTGAATTTAATTAAATTAAACTGTAGCTTTATTTAACCGATGTGATGTCTGTTGGATGTCACCACCAAGGAGACACAAAGAGTCATCTCCAGGAAATAAATCTTACTGCATAGTTGTTTATCCTCCCTCTTAACAATTGTCTGAAAATGTCAATGGTCATGTTATCCTTTAATGTTACCCTAATAAAAAAAGGTTTGAAAACAAAAGAAATCTTTGAGTTTGCAAATACTTTTTCAAAGCACAGAGAGTAACTGAATCTCCATTAACCTATAAGTGAGGTCCAGCTTCAAATACCAAATGACACCAAAGGTTTTCCTCATAACTTAACTCTTCCCAAGCTTGTGCACAAATAAGTATACATCAGAACATTGCAATCAATTCCTGTAATGCTGATACAGATCATGTAGCGTCACAGCCAGGTATTGATCAGGGCATGCAAAATCAATAGATTGTCTGGGAGCTCTGGGGAAGAAAAAACTTCGCTGATGGGAGCTCACCAACCTCAAGGAGCAGGAGGAGGGGGAAGGGCGGTGTTGCTTGAGTGATTAATGTCTCACCTTTTTAGAATACTCTACAGCCTTCTGCTCACTCTCTTCAACTTTGGCTTTATCCACACACTGATCTGGAAGAAAAGATGGGCGTGAGATACTTCAAAGGCATCTTAGGGTGCATCATTAGCTCATTGTGAGCCTTCGAAGCAAACTCACATCTTCGTTTGAACGTGTATCAGAGCAAACTGATTCAAAACCCTCAATTTGGCTAACTCGTCTGGGCTGTGAGGGATTTTATTTTAGAAAGTGTTAAAAATGTCTTGTATCATAAGTCTTTTTTCATTACGACTGCCAAGATGTATTTTAAGAAAGCCAGCACTTAATCATCTCCCAAAGGAATCATTTTAAACTCCATAGTTCAAGGTTCCTCAGAATACAGAGAATATAAGATGATTTCCCAATACTTCAATCAGAGAACTAAGAGCTGGCATGATGTTTTAAATGTATTAAATCTGAACACAGGTTGTTTTAAGCTTGTGTCTCTGCCTTCTCTTTTCTTTTTTAATTTACTAACTGAAACATCTTTTAAAAAGTACGCTCCTATTTCATCTGTTATCTAACATTGTGAATCCAAACCAAAAGAAAAACCAAAAAGAGCGTTGAGTTTAGAGTTCAAGTTTGTATTGCTATTTATATGTTTCATTTTGATAGTAAACAAACTCGACTTATTTGAATCAAAACCCAGTCTTTAACTGAAAGGGTGCATTGTGACTCGATATCTTTTGATACATCTTTCTTCTTCATTGATTTGCCTTTCATTCAAAATGACCAAGTATTATATGCATTCTCATTTTCGTATCTCAGGCAAAAGTTATTGCAAAAACCTTACGAGGTGCAATAATGCTTATATTTCATCAAATGTTTTCACCAAAGTACATGTCTGAGATTAAAGGTGATAAACAAACAAAAATAACAAATATATTGTTAAGTGTGATGAGAACTTTGTTTTTTTTGTTTTTTTGCTGACATATATCAGTAAAAAGCAACAAGGCCTATTTACTTTCACAGCCATAAATAAAATCCAGTACAACCTATTGTCTTTGGATGTCAGCTAAGCAGTAAAGGGAGCCTGCCTGTGTCATTTAATGGCTTTTGAAGGCTTTAAGGCCTGATAGAAAATATTTGTGTACAAACACCAACATGAAGACTGGGCAAAACATATAAGGAGGCCAGGGGTAAAGTTTATTGCAGGGTTAGGTTCTTCATCATCTGCTGCCAAGCAACCTATGGTTACTATTGGTTCAGGTGGGATAATATCTCCACTCGATTACTTACAGAGGTGATGGAAAGATAAATGAAGCCCAATATATGCCAATCAATAGAGGCTGCAAAAAAACCTGAGACTTTTCCAGGTCTACCTTCCAGCAGAACGGCATACAACCAAAGCTACAATGGAGCAGCTTAGACTGAAGCCTTTCAGTGTTTGAATGACTCTGTCTGGGTCAAGGCCTAGCTCCGTGGCAAGGTATTGAACTTGATGTTCACAGATGCTCTCAATGTTATCTCACTGAACTTTGGCGATTCTGAAAAGAAGGATTGACAAAACTTTCTGTCTCAACATGTGCAGAGCAGGTAGAAATATACCAATGAGGACCTGCAACTGTTACTGCAGTAAATGGAGCTTGTGCAATATATTGACTCAGTCTCTACGTATAAATAGAGGTAAACAATGCAGGAAATTCACATTTGAAATCCTCTATGTATCAGCAAAGAAACGGGGAAATCTTCACCATGCTACTTTAAAAGCAAAGCAAAAAAAAAAGGAAAAAATATGCATTATTCTAGTTTCAATTCACTGCTATGCATTACTTTGTATTGGTACATCTCATAAAATCCCAATTACATGCATTTAACGTTGTTATGATAATGTAATAAATGAAAGCTGTGAACATTGTTGAGCCTTTTAAATACTTGTGCTGTGCAGGGAGAATGGGTGGTGAAGCATCAAGTGAAACTTGTTTGATGGAGAATTGGGAGGAATTTTATCAAAAGCTGAACTCATATAAAGCCTTCAGACTTAAAATACTTAAATGTCTTATAAACAGAGTTTGAAATTAAAATTCACCCTATAAGTAAAAAGACTTTCCTTCTAAAACGGAAAAACATTTCTACCCCTATGTGGCTTTTATTAAACTTCAGCAAAGTGAGACAGAAAGCTTAATGCTGTTGGGATCCGGAGCCTGTCGCTCCATCTTTCCTCCAGCAGAGTGCGCCTCGAGTCCCCTGGGCTGGAGCCCTCA
>JAUZNJ010033367.1:0-13198 GCA_034780135.1 Jordanella pulchra
TACAAGTTACACCTTTTGAATGGAATTACTGAAATCTACTTTTTCATGGTATTCTAATTTTATGACCAGCACCTGTATATGGTTTGTGAAACACAAGTATAAATCCAATGGGATGTTTTTGGGCAGATCTGAAAAACTTAAATTCATGCTTTGAAGTCCTGGTGTCAGTTTCTCCCTTTGCCAATAACTAAAATCCTCTCAGGTGGTAATCAGCAATCAATCTGTGAGCTTATCAGATGAGATATAATTTATAAATTCAGAAAGTTTTATGACTTTTTAACTATGTTCCCCTTGTTGGTAGATTCTTTTTCCGTGCTATTTTACCACTTATCTGCCAAGGATCTCCTCAGGTCATTTTACAAAACTTCACACTGAAAAGACAAGCAATTGATTCCACTTGGAGCTATTATTAGTTTGACAGTTTCATGAATAGCAGCTTATGTATTAAACTGACCATAAAGTTAGAAAGAACGCACATAGCTCCAGGGAAAGTAGGTGGGTGGATGGACAGTTAAGGGGCTGCTACTAGGCTTTTAGGATCAAACCCTCTTGCCTTGACAAATACGTCTTGTGATTTTTAATATTGGCATCTGGCTGTATAGAGAAAATCAACATGTACCCTCATATGTAGAATAAACTTTGATTTTTGTACCACAGAGCTCAGACTTGTACGTTGATGCACTTTTTTTTTTTTCAATCAAGCTAACTTCCAGAGGACACTGACACGTAAGACAATGCAGGCAATTAATTGGTTAAAATGTAAATGAATCCATGTTATGCAAAAGAATGTTTATTTCAGCCTAAGGAAACTGAGATGTTTGTCCCCCTCTTCTTTCTGAACGTCACCTGAGGGAGTGAGTCGAACATAAACTGTTCTTACCTGTGGATTAAATCTAATTGGTGCAAATAGAAGTTGAAAAAGTTGAAGTGCTGAATGTGAATTTTGTATTGTTGTTCAGTTTATTTTTGTGCAAAAAATGATTTGTAATTCATTTTTAGATTGATGTTGATCTGAACACAAGGCTTAAGTGTGTGACTCTTCTAGTTCTTGATATGACTCGGTTCCCTTTTTGAAGCACTTTGGTTTTATTAATGTTTTTGGCCCTAATTCTGCGTAGCCTGGAGAAGTGTAGAAAAATGGGGTAATTTTATTTGAATGAGAAAAATAACATGGAAAAAACTTTGCAGTTTTGGGCTTTATTTTATTTTTCACCATCTATTTTTCTTAAATCTTCCAATCCTTATCTTTTTAGTTCCTTTTTTCTTTGCTCTTCTCCTTTCTGTTGTTCATCCTCCTTAACCTCCGTGTAGCCTTTCTTCTTCTTCCCTTCCTCTATGGAGGCTCATACCCCACATCCATTCTGTCTCCATTCTTCCTTTTCTTCTATTCATTCTATGTCCTCCTTCCTTTTCATTTCTGCTGTTTCCTCTCCATCCTTCCTTTACATTCCTGATCGAAATCTTAAAACCAGTCAAAAAATTGCAAGAATTTGCATTTTACTCTGTTGGATCTTAAGAAGGTTCTAAGTAGAGCTTCACAATGTCAAAAGAAGAAATCAGCGTAAGAGACAAAACCTTCTGAGCGGGGAATTAATTGAAAACTGCATTTATACTCAAACATTATTTTTTCAGCTAATCAAAAGTTTAAGACCATAGCTTAAAAAAAACAGAACCCAGAAAACAGAAATCAAAGTGTCAATAAAAGGACTCAGTAATAAGTAGCTCCACCATTCTTGTTGATGACTTCAAAAATTGTTTAAGCATTCTTGATGCCAGTGTTTCCAGGAGGCTAGTGGGAACGTTGCTCCAAGTGTTGATGATAGCTTCACGAAGGGCATCCACTGTCTGGAACTGATGTCAATTTTTGTAAACTTCCCTTGCCATCCATCCCCAAATGTTCTTAAATGGGTTTAGATCTGGGGAACATGCAGGATGGCCCAAAGAGTGATGTTCGGGCATTGTGAACTGCAGCATTGTCCTGTTGAAAAACCAAATCATTACCACACAGACGAGGGCCCTCAGTCATGAGGGATGCCTGCTGCAACATCTCCACATAGCCAGCTGCTGTTTGACGCCCCTGCACAACCTGAAGCTCCATTGTTCCATTGAAGGAAAACGCACCCCAAATCATGATGGCACCCCCCACCAATGTGTGTTAGAAAACATCTCAGGTGGGATCCCCCTGTCATGCCTTTAACATTGGAAGCCATCAGGACCATCAAGGTTAAATTTTTCTCATCAGAGACGACAACTTTCTTCAACCTTTCAATGTCCCATGTTTGGTGGACCCTTGCAAAGTCCAAACGGGCAATTCTGTGGCGTTGAAGAAGACGTGGCCTTTGAAGACGTTTTTTGTTTCTGAAGACCTTCTCTCGCAGATGCCATCTGATGGTTATTGGGCTGCAGTCAGCACCAGTAGTGGCCTTAATTTGGGTAGAGGATCGTCCCGTGTCTTGACGGACAGCCGATTGGATCCTGCGGCTCAGAGCTGGTGAAATTCTTTTTGGGTCTCCCACTTGACTTTCTTGTTGCATAACCCTCAGGATCATTTAAAAAATGCAAAATGATTGTCTTACTGCGTCCAACCTTAGCAGCGATGGCACATTGTGAGAGGCCTTGCTTATGCAGCTCAACAATCCTACCATGTTCAAAGTCAGTGAGCTGTTTTGCTTTTGCCATCAGGAGGTCTTGACAGTGTAAAGACTTCACAGAAACTGACATGGAATCCAGATTTTTGCACAGCTTTTGGCTTTTAAAGACTATGGTCTTAAACTTTTGATCAGCTGAAGCACTCATGTTTGAGTGTAAATGCGGTTTTCAGAAAATTCCCTGCTCAAATGTTCTTGTCTCTTGTTTTGATTTTTCCTTTTAACGTTGTGAAGCTCTACTTAGAACCTTCTTAAGATTCAATGGTGCAAAATGCAAATTCTTGCAATTTTTGGACTGGTCTTAAGATTTTGATCAGGAGTGTATTTTATCTTTGGTTTCTTCTGTCCTGCATCCTTTAAAGTGTCCTACCTCCCTTTTCCCAGTGCTTCCTACCTCATTTCTTCCTTGTAACATTTAATGTATATCATTTTTGGCTGGATAAGGTCTCTGGAACATGGTATCTGTTTTTTTTTTTTTTTTTTTTTTTTTTTTTCTTCCTACAGTAGCTTTCCAACTATGGCTTAACAGCATTGGACTTAGAATGCTTTATGTTGCACATTTAATTGACCATTTACAATTTGTATTGAAGTGCACTTGACACACGTGTTTATTCATATTAAGATTGTAAAGGTCAGACCAGGAACTTTCTACAACCCCAAAGTGACCTGCATTTGTCAAAACGTGTGATGCAGTTTGTCCTGTTTATGTGACAAGATTTGAATGCTGTAACTGTCAGTTTGGGCTGTGCCGCTATGGGCAGATGTTTTATTTATTATTTTGGTCCTGTGCATCATTGAGCATGTATTAAACTTGGATTGTTTGAAAGTCAAAAGATTGAATTTTCTTAGTCAACAGCAGCAAATGTATTCACCTGTCCCAAAAATAAAGTTTGCCAATATATTCATCTTAAACACCAGGCCTACAAAGTAGTGTCCAAGTTCTTTGTGCACTCTGCTGCGCTAACTTGTGAGCACGTGTTTCACAAGTATTTGTATCCTAAACTCCTTGGAATATTTTGCTTTTTGAATTTAAAATGGAAAACAAATTTCTTTGCAAGAAAATGTGAGATTAATTCCACATATGGGTATTTTCTTAAATATGAAATTGTCAAACTGATTCATTTTTCTGCCTATTTTCTTGATGGTGAAAAAGAAAGTTAGAAAGTTTCTTTGTGACCAAAATTGACATTCCTTTTCTTAGATGGACTGAGTTTTAAATGAATCTCACAATTCTGTATTTAAATCCAGTCCTTCAATATGCTGGGTCTTATAAAAGGGCAACTTAATCAGTTTCAACTTTTTATACATTCAGGTTTATGCTTTTAGGAAAAAATATCTATCTTTATTTATCATGACTTGAAAAAGGTCAATTATTTTGTCTTGGTTGTATTTCCATTTATGAAGGATTGTTTATTTTTTCTGTTTTCCTCTTAGTACAATTGCACAGACTGTCAATACAAGCATTTTTTTTTAGTACAACTGTAGTCGGAGAAGAGTGGTGAAATTTTTTTTTTTTTTTATTTTTTTTTTAAATGACATCTCTCTAGAAAATTGAAATGCTTTACCAAAACATAGAAAGCAGACCTTCATCTACCATTTTATTTGTAAGTGCATGAATACCTGTGTTTTCCATATTTTTTCTAAAACATTTTAATTTTTTTTTTAACTGCATAATTTTTCAATTGACATGAAAACAAACTACTGGAGCCAAATGAGCTTCTTATCCTCTTTACATTCAGCTCTAAGTACCTTCTTTTTAAAAGGCTTGCTTATTGTAGCTTTTTTTTTTTTTTTTTTTTTTTTTTTTTTTTTTTTTTTATGAAGTGATCTGGTAATTCATCTTCAGAAGCCCCTCCCACACCTGCCTTCACTCACTTTCCTGGATTCACGTAAGCGAATGTGCTGTAGCCTGGACATCATATGCATTAAAAATCTGCCATCCCTGCACTTTTTTGCCTTGAATGTTTAAGCATGCCTTTTGATGGATAGATTGTGTCACTTGGCACAGTTGAGGGCAAGTGGTGCCTTTTTAGATGGTTGGGAGGTTGTTTCTGATAGTCAGGTGACTGAAGACAAAAAGTAAAGTTCAGTTTTTTGTTATTAACCCAAAAAAGGTGTATATTTTGTCCAAGACATCTCATTAAATTATTACCATTTAAGTCCCAGATGAAGAAAAGCATTATTTGAACTCGGTGTTTTGCGGAACTGAATAGAACCTGTAGTTTTTGGTCATAGTTTAGGGATATTCTAGCAGTAAACAATCCTGACAGTTACATTATGGTTACAAAAAAGTTCTCTCGCATTAAGCCCCCGCCTCACGATGTGATTGGTCTGTTCTAAATCGTACAGAACGGAGCCTTATTGGACTGGCCAGGTGAGGAAAAGTAGCACAAATCAGAGGCGGTAACCCATTGAACGGAGAAAACCAAAAAGATGTTTAGATATGAACGTCAGATTTTAACAAATGTGCAGTCTATTGTCAAAATAATGCCCAGAAAATGGAAACATCCAATTTAGCAAATCTTGCTCTATAGGTTACAACTCTAGAAGACAATAATTTGTTTCTGTAATCTCCCTGCATTTATTATAGTCCTTCACAAAAGCAAGATATGGGGACAGGATCCAACATGGAATGGATGTGAAAATGATACCTTGATTTTGGTTTTAAATTTATTTTCTTTAACTTTGCCAGTTAAGACCTGGCAGTTGCACCAGTCCTGGATAGGCCCCTGAAATACAAGAAAAGGTTTTTAGACGCTAGTTAAATAAAATGTTTTTTTTTTTTTTTTTTTAGGGAGATAGCTTTTGGTATGAACATTTAAAAATCTATTAAGAAGAAATCACAATAAAATAGTTCTTCATTGAACTAGTCTTCAGTCTGCATGTCAAAAAGTCAAATTTTATGAATATTTTTACTGTCTTTGACAGTTTTGCAAGTTAATCACTGTATCTGTTCTCAGGGCTGAGAGGTCACATTCCGAGTGCAGCTCGGTTGTGCTATTCTGAGCAGGCAGTGAGCAAGGTGGCCTTCAGCACTTGCAGGTTCTGATGATATTATTTCAAAAGGGCTCTCGTGGCACAGAGAGTCATTGCAGTGGTCGAGAGCTAATGGGCCAGATGTAGGAGCCACCTGGCCAGTGCCAGGGATCCGTATGCTCCTGCTGACGGAGCCAGTCATGCAGAGCTGCTGTCTGCTGCTGCTTCCCAAGCACAAGGCTTAATGCTGCTCATTTACATGAGCTAGTGTGCTTATTACCGTTTTGCTTTTGAGGTCTGGTCTTCATTTGTGTGCAATCAAGCATGGAATCTGCCCCGACATTTGAAAAGGTAATGCTTTTAATAATTTTTACTCATAGCGAACCTTAGTTTTCTTCCATGTTGCGACATTATCCCAGCTTGGCCTTTGGAAAATGGAGGTCAGAGTGCAGCTCTATGAAGCTAAAATCCATCACTTTGACTCAGCTGGAGGCAGCATGTGAACACGGTCTGAATTTTTGTCCAGGCAAACCCCAAACCCTCAGACACACTTCTATATCTGGTATGTTGAATGAGCCGTGCTTTTTTGGCAGCACGCCCATTTAATTCATTTAACACTGAAGAAAACAAAGCACCTCTGGCAAGCGGGGCATTGGAAAATAGAGCCGTGAATCTTGATTGTGGAGGTAAATGAACAGATAGGTCTGGAGGTGTGTCATCTGTCGGTGAGCAGAGATGCATTAGCCTGGATACACCCCGTCACTTCAGAGTCCTCGGTAACCTCAGACAAAACGGCATCAGCTGCAGAAAAGCAGATCTCTCGTTTTGGATGCTTCATCCAAATGTGTCTGGAATGACAGAAAAAAAAATTGTTCAATAAAAATGTCAAAAATCCCTTAATCTGACAAAAAACTTTTCAATAGCAGTTTTTTCAAGCATAACTTGAGGCAAGTAATATTCTATGTGAGGCAGCATGGTATGTATACATGTTTAAATATTCATGATGGGAGGGAGGGAGGATGGGTGGGGGCCTGGAGTTTGATTTACACCAGCAATAAGTTGGTGTTGGCGCAGAGGTCGACTGTACCCCTGGGCAAATGTACACAGCTGTAAAGGGAACGATAGCCGACCATAAGAGATAACTATTTCTTTTGTTGTTTATTTCTTTAACAGTTTGCCTATTCAAAACTCTGACCTAAACACCAGTAGAAACTAAATTGACAAAATCTATAAATTATTTATCTTTATGGAAACTGCCAGAAGTAAAACTGATATATCTCAGGATGTTTTTATTGTGCTACAATTAGAATGTTGTTTTAGCTCAAGTAGGTGAACAAGTGTACGTGAGCAAAACTTCTGCACTGTTACATCATGTTGTTGGTCTCATAATTCATTCTCAAGCCCAGATATTTAATAGAAAAGCAATATTTTGACAACCAGGATATATTTCCCAATACTCAAACATTACAATAAACTGTAGAACTGCTCTCCCTTGCAGGTAAATATCTGGTTTGTCTTAATCCACCTTGACAGCACTTCCGCCTTTCCTAGAGGGACTTGTCTGAGCAAAAGGCTTGACTGCTAGCACTTGGAATCCCAAGGGAAACCCACTTAAATCATAGAAGGAAAGATGGAAAGCCACTTTGGCCTTAGCATCTACTCTAGCATGGCTTTGGCTCATTGGCTAACCCAGATCAGCATGCATGTTATATTATATGGCAATAACATGATCTGCCTTGTGTCAACAATTGGAAGCACATTCCTGTTAAGGCTTTGAATTATCAATGGACATTTCATAATATATTGTTGACAAAAAGGATTGCGATCTCTCGAGACAAATAAGCCATATGCTGCTAATCACTTTATTGACAATTAGCAGGTGCACACACCTATTAAAACAAGGGCTTTGCTGGCATTATGTGCCAATTTATCTTGCTTATGGAGGAATTCGTATCACTTCCTTTCTGCCTACAACATCTGACAACTCATTTAAAAAAATCCCTTTTATAAGGAAAGGCATTTCATTTGTCTTTGCAATTAAAATTATTGTATTAAATTGAATGGAAGATGGATGAAGAGCGAATAAGTCCTCCCATAGATGAACTAAAAGGCTGGTCTAGAAGTCAGTCACTTCTATAATCTCAGCCATGTTGCCTTCACTCCTACTATAGAAAAAGTACTCCAAAATACAAAACCTATATAAATGAATGACAGATTTTAAGTAGATGGAAATCTCTTATAGATATATTTCAGACTCAAATTTCTAATATGTTAAGAAAAAGAAATGTACACTACTCTGTATGCTATCGCGCTTGTGCCATTCTCCGGTGTCTATTGGGCGAGAAGTGGGGACAAGTTGCCGGTTCGTTGAAGGGCTAGATGTGGACATACTGAGCAAAAAGCCATTTATTTACAAAATTTTCTTATATCTAAGCAAAATTTAAGGAGACAAAGAAGCAAATGCACAGGAAGAACATGCACTCTCCATTCAGAAAGACCCCAGGAATTGATCTAAACCTGCAGTCTTCTTGTGTTAATCACCAAGCAAAAGAAAGCTAGGAGAAAATAAATTACTTGAATGTTTAATTATAGATGAGAAGGGAGAAATGGTTATATGTTAGTGGAAACTACATTTTCATGAAGACTCCTGACTTTACAGAGATGCACAAGAAAGTCGATGACCACCATTACAATGAAGGTCAGTCACAAAAGGGCATTGCTTAAGAAGATAGTTTTTCATATTGTTGGGTCTAAGCTTTTTCATAGAACGTTGTGTAGAAGGAGAAACGGTGAAAGGAAAAAAAGGGATAAAGGGGGAATAAAGCACAGTCTTAAGAGGATTGTTCCTATTGGAATTAGGGGGAGTTTCACAAGGAGTGTGGCTGAAGTCAACAGGTGAACCAGATATCATGAGGCAGATGCATCAGAAACGTATTACCGGAGCAGTGCAGAAAAATAAAGAATCTCAAACTTGTTTGATTTCAGCAACTTTACAAGCTCCTGAAGGTCGAGATGTTTTTTTTTTTATTGTTTTCCAAAACATTCAACATTTCAATGGCTAGAATTTTTTAATGTTTAATGTATTAAAACTGTTTTTTTAATGGTAGACTAGACGGTTGGCATTTAATACTTTTTAAGGTGTTTTTAAAGTCTGAGAAAACAATTTCATATGGTCTCTTGAGATGAGATGCTAAGTAACTTTTTACCAAACTCAGCAGGTTAAACTGGATGCGCTCATTAAATAAGGATGAGTATAGCAGATTTAATATTAATTAGAAAAAAGTTGAAGACTTTGCTGAAAATACGAGCTCTGTACGTTCCAGTTTTGATCAAAGATTGGTTTCAGACACTCAGAAAGCGTTCGTACCCTTTTCACCCCATAGCCCCTCAATCAAGAGAACAACCTGTTTTCTGCAACGGACACAGAAAGATGTGAATGCTGAGCTACATCAGCACTGTTTGAGTTTTCCAGCACTCCATCACACATCGGTGCTCGGGCCTTTCTCTGTCTTTAAATCTGGAACGACAGGGTGTCACTAGGAAAAGCCATCGAACACACTGCGGGGTTGATGGCTTCATGCCCTTCCCCATCACACCTTTGTTCCATCCTCCTCTCCAAGCAATGACAAGGTGGGGGACGAGTTATCACGCCCGTCAGCTTTATGAGTCCCTGTCTGCCGGAGCTGTGGTAATAAAGTCGAAGTGCTGCTTCTTCAAAATGGGGTGAGTCTGAGCAAGTGATGGGAAATTGGTCAGCAGAGTATTGTTGAGGCAAAAAAAAGTGAATTCTGCTCTAGCGGCTTCTTTGTATGCATTGTGGGTTTGATTAATAATAGCATGGGAAAAAAAATAAATTCCTCCAGCGTTTTTCCCACCTAAGAATCTGACCATAAAAACCAAATATAGTCCTGAATCCTTCAAAGCTCTCAAGACAATTTCATTTGTTGTGAAAGCTGTTGAATAAAAATATGAAAAAGATTAATAAATGGACTGCATAAGGATTGCAAACACCCTTATGCTGACATGCATGAAACACAGGTAGTTGCTCTATCTAAGCAACTTTACTGTAACACGTATCTCAATTTTACAGTCATGTTTATTAGGATGTTATGTGAAAATTCATTTCTGTTAAATTTGAAACGGATTGAGAATTATACGCAGCCTGATGGTTTCAAATCTTTAATCAAGATGTAAAATACGAAAACAATATTCTAGACAAAAAATAATGTTTTCAATCACTCACAGAAACATCCATGTTCTACTTCATAGGGTCACATGTCTTCTTAAATTCCATAATTTCTGAGAAAATGAAAAGAATAAAATTTCTTTTATGTACTTTACATAATACAACAGGTGCTGAAAGAAATGGAGTATTAAAAAATAAAAATGAGGCAAAGAGTATAACTGACAGTATTCAAAGATGAACTTTTCTAATGTTTGGAAAGGACGGAAATTTTATATACAATCCTGATTGAGACTTGCGGCCATGGAGTGATTTAAGGATTGGGTAATGGGGTTTGTGCAAAACTTCAACAAGATCTAGTGATGCAGCTTTAGGCTTTTTTTTCAGGGATCCACATGAGCGCATTGCAGTAGTCTATTCTGGAGGAGACAAACGCATGGACAAGCTTTTCACATATGGAGAAACAAGTGTAGGAAGAACCTTGGAAAGTTCAGTTTTAGGCAACTGGACATGAAGAGCAGACCCCGGTCAGCAGTGACCACTCTCCAGCATTGATGCTCTCTGTCTGGCTAGATACAAGGAAAGACCAGCAAATATAACAAGCATCCAGACGCATCTGTTGGAATCTGTGTTGGAACTCTCCAAATTTGTCCCCTCTCTGGAGAATCATAATAGCTTATACACATTATCTCCATCTCCATAAGCTCCTTGTATTGACAAGGTCCATGGAGAGTAAAGTCCACAGCTGTCAACTCCCTGCGGTGTTTGCAGTAATTACAGTGGACACTGCGTTTGGTGTTAATACACCATTAGTCTTCATTGGGTTTACACACACTGTAGCTGTTGTTTTTAGCCCATTTGCCAACGTAGATCTCCTCCAGAACAACTATATTTCTGTATTGTTGCTGAGTAGCATGGACTTTGAACACCTTTCAAAGATTATCTAAGGGATTGAGGTCTGGAGACTGGTTAGGCCAATCAAGGATTTCAAAATTCTTTTAAAGGACCCACTCCCTAGTTGCCTGAGCCATGTGTTTGGGATCATTGTTATGCTGGATGAACAAGTCATCTTCCATCTTCTGTGGTCTCACTGATGGGGTTTGGCTAAAGATTTTCTGCTGTATGGCCCTTATTCATTTTCCCTTAACACGGATGTATCGTCCCCTCCCTTTTTGCGGAAAACAGCCTCAAACCAAGATGTTTGCCTCATGTGAAGCATAGAGGTAGATTTTGGTCTGCTTGCCTATGGTAGATTCAGTCTTCCCAACCTAGTGCAGGTCTACAATTTTCTTTCTGGTGTCCTTGGACAGCTCTTTGGTCTTGGCTATGTTTGAGTTTGGAGTCCCATTGTTTAAGGCTTTGGACAGATGTCTGTTATACAGATAATTAGTTCAAAGAGGTCCCATTGAAATAGGAAAGAGGATAGAACGGCTTCTTAAAGAAGAGATTACAGATCTGTAAGGTCCAACAGTTTTTTTTTTTTTTTTTTTTTTTTTTTTTTTTTTTTTTTTTTTTTTTTTTGTCCACACCATAATTTACAGAAAGAAAAAAAATCAAAAACCCTACAATGTGATATCCTAGTTGTTGTGAAGTGTTTTTCTGACTTTTTGTCTCTTGGTCATAGTATGTCTATATTAAAAAAATACAGACCTCTCCCATCTTTCCAAGTAGGTTAACTTGCACAACCAGTGGCTAACTACTTTTTTGCCCCACTGTTAGAAAACTGCAACAGCTGTGGGTGTAATCTTACTTCATATTTAGAATAAATCAATCTAATATCTAAGTGTACTGGATCACAAAAGTGGAAAGCTATTATCTTTGTTCATTATTGTAGAAATAATTAATTTAACTGAATATAAAGTAATTTCGCAAAAAAAAAAATGTGAAAATTTATTTACCGACTTCCTGTTGATGAGCTGGTTATAACACATTGCTAGACACCATAGGTTCACTTTTCCCTTGAATTGATTGACAGAAGTGTGAGGTCCACCTGGCAGGGTTATTATATTCTCTCAATTTTTATCTTTAAAACGGCACAAGAAAAGGGCGCCAGCCAAGACCAGACATCACCGCTATTACATACTGAATTCTATGAACCACGTATATCTCATCACTTTCCCCATACAATTGACATTATTTTGAATGGTGCCATTTGCTTTATTTTTTGGACAAAACCTTCAGTAAAGTCTCCAAGAAAGTAATCAATAAATACATGAATTTGTTTCTTTAATGGTTAAAATGACACATTTTATATGCTCTTAGGCTCTTGTGTTACAGTACAACTGATTATTGTGAATCAAGATTAGCTTATGAAGGTTTGATTAAAACTATAGGCAAGTATCTAGTTTCCTAACGATACTAACAAGTAATTAAACTGCACTGGCAGTTGACTGGTTAAACTATTCAATCTCTTGTCTGCCAGATACTGTAAATTGTAAAAATATTTATTTCTTTGCTCATTTCTTGTTAACAATACTTGCTTTCAGGGCACTTGAGCAGTAAATGCATAGGTTGGAGTTCATTCCTTAAAAAGCCTATTCTGACTTATCTCCATGACTCGTCTACCTTGGTGAGACCACTGGGAGAGCTCATAATCAGTTAATCGGTCTGACTGACCGGGGCAGAGCAGAGTGCTCTCAGCCCA
Source organism: Jordanella pulchra (assembly GCA_034780135.1). Taxonomy (NCBI): domain Eukaryota; kingdom Metazoa; phylum Chordata; class Actinopteri; order Cyprinodontiformes; family Cyprinodontidae; genus Jordanella; species Jordanella pulchra. The sequence continues at coordinate 12,452 of JAUZNJ010033367.1, forward strand.
TCGCACACTGAGAAGATGGCATATTAGAAAAAGAGTAACAGTCTTTTGCTGCTTTTTTTTTTCTTAACTTGGTTAGTTTGCAGCCAGTATTTATGTTTTATTCTTGGGTGGTAGAAGAAAAAAAAAAAAAAAAAAACACTGTAAATGGTGAGTTTTCTTAGTGGGGGGTGGGACTATGAAGTAAGCATATTTACAATGCAAAAGTATTAATACCTGTTTTCACACTTGTAATGTTTCAGACATAGACTTGGCTGTCTTCTAATTTATGTTTATGGGATAGACCAACATAAAGTAGTCCATCTTTGTTTAGTGTAAGGAATAAAATCCCTGATTTAAATTTGTTTTGGGTTGTTTTGGGTTTAATATGTAGGTTTTTAACTTTATAGCTAAAATCCTCTGCAACCTGCTGCCTTCAGAATGAAGAACCATTAAATATTCTTTGTTTATTGTAATGCTTTGTTTGTTTGGGAATATTTTAACAGCATTTCAAAACAGCATTATGTAGTTTAAGGAAAGTAGCAGCCAGGTCAGGGAGAAATGTTTAAAGCAATGTCTAAAGTTGGTACATCTCACAGAGCACTATGCAGTCCATAACCTGAAATAATAATAATAATAATAATAAATTTTATTTGTAACGCACCTTATATTTCAAAGAAATCTCAAAGTGCTCCAGAGACTAAGAAAAATAAAAAATAAATTGTAGAGCTTACAGTAATACATCTTGCACCAAGTGGTACCAAAACAAAC
>JAUZNJ010033368.1:0-13198 GCA_034780135.1 Jordanella pulchra
ATGACTCTGCAGCATCCAAAAATGTAAAAAGATGCTCATTCGGACCTTTATAATGGTAGTCCTAAAAGGGTTAAAAGGAAATTTTAGCTTGTTATTGCAGCATATGACTAACTGCAGTTGATTTTTCTCTGTAAAACCATTGTGAAAGTTGCCAGTGCATTAACCAATCAGGGACTAGATCTGGTTGTGACATGAGGTGAAGGAGTGAAGTGTAGACAAAGCTTTTTTCGTTTAAAGCTGTCGTCCACATTCATTTTTTGTGAGAGAAAGACTAAAAGATTTCCTTGTTCACAGTCAGTATGAATTTTTAGGGACTATCCTCCTAGAGACCCGTAACCCTGAGTTTTGTTCCAGGGTCGTCCTAATTTCGCTCCATACATCCGCCAAAGCTTATGGAAAATATCTCAATTTCATAATGCCGCCATCACCACGTTTCAGTATTAGGATAGTCTTTATGAGAAGGTTTACAGTGTTAGTTTCCTCTACTAATCAGGTTCATGTTTGAGGCCCGTTCGGTTTAATGGATTTATATTTAGTGGAATCATGTGTAAAGATGAAGTGAATATTAAATGTCATTTTACTTTTGCTCCAGTCTGTACTACTGTCTCATAAAATCCATAGAAGTTGGTGGTTTTAACATAAAACAAAACACAACAAAGCAAAGATAGGTGGTACAGCACGATGCTGCCACCACTATGTGTGACAATAAGGATGATGTAGTGAACTGTGTTTGTTTTCTACAGCGAACAACATATTGTGATTAGGGCCAAAAAAGTCTAAATAAAAAGCTGGCAATTTATAATTTCTTATGGGTTTCTTCCCATCTTTTTGCTAATGTGTAACAGTTATATAGAGGTATCAAAATAAAAGGGACTGAGAACCAAAATGCATCAAATTTAAATCACTTGTCTGTAGAAATATAGGAGAGGACAAATGAAAAGGTTTAAAAAGAGTGACATCGAAACAATAACAGGACGTAGAAGGAGCAGTTTCCACTGATGAGAGGTGGAGGGGAGGGGCTGACAGTCCCACAGCATAATGTGGGAAATTTAATCCAGACTGATGTGGAACAGCGATAACACTGAGGCGCCGTTTATCGCAGGCACTCCTCTCCACAAAAGGGTCATTTAATAGCGTCCTCTGAGCGTGCTATCTGCTCCCCACAGAAATTCAACAAAAGTGCCGCATTTTATGACCGACAAGCACCTCCGTAGCCCAATTAGAGAGAGAGCGAGACAAAAAGACTAATTACCTGCTTCTCTTGCTACAAAACAATGTGAAAAGTCATTAATGAATTGAAGCAGGACCTTATTTTTAGTTCACATAAGAGTTTTTTTTTTCAATGACTATAAGGCCTGTAGTTCTTTTGAAGGTTTTGTGACCATTATGGGGTATTTGTTTGTATTGCAGACACTTCTAATGACGCAGAAGATCAGTCTAAAGGTTGATAACGAGGATGGACACATCCCAGACTCCACCTGTCAAGACCACATGATAGGTAGGATTATCAACGCCTTTTGGATTCATCTCAATACAATTTTTAAAATGTTCCTTTCATACTATTTCTCTTCATAGCTTTTTTGTTGCTTTGCAGCACGTTTCCCCACATTATGGCATGATTTTTGTTGATTAAATACTTTGTGAAAGTGCTTTGTGTGACATTATGAGTTAAAAGATTCCTTATTATCTAATCTGTTTAATTTTTTTGTTTTGTTTTGGGTTTTTTTTTAACTCTCCCGACTTTGCAGGTTTGACCTGAAAAAGATTGATCAGTTTTGTTGTTTTTTTTCCCCATGAACCCCCTTGAACATAGAATTTTGGGACTGTTTTGTACGTAAACAATTTACTTTCTTATCGTTCGTTTGATCGAATTTTTCAATTCAAAGTACATTTTATATGTTTGAGGTAGTTTATCGTGTTTGGAGAAAAAGTGTGAACCTATCGGCTAATAATCTCCAGTGATTATTTTGAGCGTTCTACATGGGATTTGGCCCCTGTTGGCCCCTGTCTAGAACTACCCATGACACGGTCCAACTCTGGCGGTTTCCTAAAAGAATATCCTAGTGGCATAGTCCATAGTAGCACAATAGTCCTCTGCTGGTTTAAGTCTTTTCAAACAGTGACGGAGAACACATTGAGCTCTTATTTCCGTCTGCAGCTCTATGTTCAGCTCTCTGCCTGTGCTCTTTAGCTTCAGTGACCTGTGTCTTGTTGGGTTGGACTTTGACATCTGATCTTCTGGAGTAAGAATAAGTTGAAGGAAAACAAACTTTTTTCTTGTTCTCGCCACTTTAAGAACAAGAACACATTTCTTTGTTTCTGCTGGGCAACCTTAAGCTGGATAGACTAAGGGTGATAGCTAAAAGTTTAACTTTTCCCACTCGCTGCTATCCTTCTGTACTGTTTGCTAGCCATTTTGCCACGTCCGCTAATGCTAATGCTAATGCTAACATTTAGCTAAAATTTATTAGATGATCAAATGGTAAAAAGTTAATAATTAATACAGAATATATTTTCAACTGATAAAGTTATGGTAAATACCTACTTTATCACTGTACTAAATAGAAAGCCAAGTATATGATTAAATTAAAATGCTTCGATAAACAAATTAATATTGGAACAATTGTCAAAAAGAATGTTTGAATTAATTCATACATAATAAATAAAGTAACCTAATTTAGGGATTGAATAAATACATGCATGAAAAAGTATGCTGAAAGATAAATAACTATGAATATTATGACAAATTAGTCATAAGAAAACAAGACAGTGTTTAATGAACAAATAAAAACAAAGAGATCAAGCTTTTTTCTATATTTAAAAATCTTAATTTGTCCGAATATTATTAAAAGTATAGAGTAATAATAAAAATGAAAATAATAATAATAAATTAGTTGGATTGTTCAGGTAATAAAGCAGTAATAAGGTTTTATGTTTTCCATATTTATGCTGTTTGGAGGTTTATTCAACCATCTAAACTGCATAAATGTTTTTCTTGAACTCCCTTCTTCTGATGCTAAAATTCATAAGTTCTACTAATATTTCATAAGGTATAAAATTTGATCAAGGATTTTTTTTTTTGGGTGGGGGGGGCTGATTATCTTTAAGAACCAGTTTCTTTCCGCTTGCGAGGCCATTCATCTTCTCCATGCTGCCATGCTAGCGTACTCCAACAGGTTCATTTCTGCCGGGCTAATCCTTCCCATAGAACTTGAATTAAACGTGGCTCCTGCTGTAACGCCGTCTCTCTACAAACACTAACGACCTAACGGCAGGTAAACACATCAATCATATAAATAGTTTACGCTCCGTCGGTTCATGATCCAGGCACAATCCAGGCTCGGGTCAGAAACGTTTAAAGAAGAACTTACCTCCAGGTGGGTTTTCTCTTCTTTTCTCTTTTTTTTTTTTTTTTTTCTCATAAAGGGACAATAAAATTATCTACTTTAAAATTTACTTCCAAGGTTAGGACTAAAGGAGCAGAAGACTCTGGTTTAATATGTGACACTGAAGCTTGATGCTTCAGGGGATCGCATGTAGTCCCTCCTCACTGCTCCACACGCTGAAGATATCAGCTACAAAGCCTGAGGCTTGTGTACAGAAGTGATAGGGAGCTCATGAAAAACTAGATTACGTTTAGTTGTTTTTTTAGCCGCTGGGTGGAATTACTGTGGACCTTGTTATAGTTGGGATATAGAGGGCATTTTGAACTGCCAGGTTTGGCATTCAATTACCCAGCTGTGTAATCTATGGCTCGTTCTTACACTGAAGTTCATGGCTGTATTGTTCGGCTGTACGTCATTAAAGAAGGATTTCTCTTATATTTCAGCTCCCCTGGAAGAGGAGTTTGCTCATTTAAACCATAGGAGAGTTTACTGGAGTCTGAGTTGTTAGAACTCATTAAAGGATTAAGCCTACAGATGCACTGATCCGACATTTATATCGGTTCTGATATTAAAGAAAATCCTAGATAAATATGCCCCAATCCTTAGGGGCAGATGTGTTTATTGTGTTTCTGTAATAAATTTAGTTTAGATTACAAATCCCTTCAACAGCAGAAAGGTTTACTACTTTATAGATATCTGTCTTTGACAGTGGTGGTCCTAGACCTTATTTACCAGGGGCCAAAGGTGGGGGTGCAGGGCAACAGGTCATTTGTTCATTTTATTCATTTTGTTCATTTTATTTTGATATGATACAGATATGGGTTTTCTTTACCCATTTCTTTACCAATACCAGTTATATGAATCTCAGTTGAGCCGATTCTTAATATGTGCCGATATTTGGGTTGAATTAGGCCGATATTGCTTTTCTTTTCTTCCATTTACATGATTAAAAATAACGTAGTGACAGCATTTTCCTTTTTTTAAATCTCAATTCAAGCAAAAATAAACAACATATCTATTGAAACACTGACAATGGGTAGCAAGTAAAGCTAGCGGCAATAGACGCAGTTCTCGCGATCTTAAGACAATGAGTCGGTTAAAGAAAAGAACGGCAATATTAGCTAAAAATAAAAAAAATAATAATGATATCATCGTATTTTAGACTGAAGCTAAAAGTACAACAACCTCATTCCTGAAATTATCCAAATAATAAAACTGTAAAAAAAAATAAAATCAGTCCAAGTAACCTATGAGTTGCAGTTTCTGTTCCAGTGTATATCATAAATATTTATCATCAATTTATTTTTTATGTCTTCAGTATGGAGCCACTTCAAGAAGGGACATTGGCCCCTGTTGGCCCCTGTCTAGAACCGCCCATGGTCTTTGATATAATGAATACAGGCAATTTGAACCCTTACAGTCGCATAATTTTTTTAGGATCGAATCTTTTCTGTCCAGTCTCCATCGGTCTTTAATTGCTAATCTCTGGGTGTTAGCAAAGAGGGGAACCGGATGTATTGCTCTTGAGTACGTAGACTAACCTGTGATTGCGTTTTATCTCATCCCTCTGTACCAATTTTTTTTTATTTTATTAGTTGTTGCCCCTACCAAAACTCATCGTCGAGTGTGGTGTGTTGAAGCTCTGATTTTAGCAGTTTTAGGAGATGTTCACTTAGATTTTTGGCCAGTAAGCACAAACACAACTTTTCAAAGGCACAGTTTTTTTAAGAAGTTATCAGGTTGGTTAGAGTTGCTGTAAATCAAATCACTTGTTGAACTAACAGAGTTGTGAATCAACTTTAAGCGTAATGCATCAAGGATCTTATAAATACAGTAAAACGGACCTGATACCAGCTGATCTGGATCCAGCTGCTCCTGCTGTTGTTTTTTGTTTTTTTTTTTCTGTTGCTCTACTGATGCTTTTTTTTTTTGTTTTGCTTCTCTTTTCTGACTTATCTGGTACAGATTCCCTATTCTCTCCCCCCCCTTTCCGCTGCATGTAACTCCGAGCCGTCCTTCCTTTTTGCTCCCCCCGTGTTGTTGTTGTGGTCACACTCCGCTCCCTGTCCCTCTAGGCTCCAGCTGCCAGATGCGAACCCTGGACAGCGGCATCGGCACATTCCCTCTCCCCGACTCCGTCACCCGAGCTGGCGGCCGCCACGTCCCCAAATCGGAATCTGGCCCGGACGGGGTGGCCGCCAGCGCCTCTGACCCTTCACAATCCGACGCGACGGCGCCTTCCCTCCTCAAAACATGCAGCATGGCCCACTCCGCCTCCGAGCCCACCGTGACCAGGAGGAACGTCCAGGATGGCCAGAGCCGCCTGCCTAAACCCTCCTCCTCAGGTCAGTGGTTCTGAAATATGAGACGTCTCTAATGCATCTCCTGCTCAATGCCCACCTGATTAAAACCCTGATTAAACAAAGAACCTTCAGCTAATTGAGGGGATCATGCATCAGGTGCTCACCTGAGATCTCATCTTTAAGAAAAGAATAAAACACTAATGCAATTAGAAAAGCACGTCAGCTGGGCTGTAGATAATAAAGTCTCGACGGCGGACATGATGCACAGCAGGATGGGTAATTACAGCGACAATAACTCAAAGGATTGATGTTTTCAAGACATTTGGCTGAATCTAAATCACATTAGGCTCTGCAGAGGTATGGAGGAAAGTTTGTTGCATTGTTTTTGTGGAGAAATTAGCTCGTAAATGGCGATTTGAAGCTTAGAAAAAAACATGTTAATCAAGAAATGATTTTAAGTTTGCTGTTTTCTCGGATTGAACTTTCGTTTTTTTTTGTTTTTGTTTTTTTTTAAATGCAGTTTTTATTATTTCATTCATTCAATCTTTTTACATATTTTATTCACAAATTTCATTTCTCCAAAATTGCGCTTTACAGTTCACAGATTTGTAAAAGTCAGACGGAGAAAATAAAATGAGAAAAACATAAAATGCAAAAAAAAAAGAAATCAGTAAATAAATAAAAACATTTTGAACAAGAAAAATATTTTATTTACAAGGCATTTTATTTGCAAGATACGTTAACCAGTCAGTCAGACAGCGGTAAGAATATTTGAGAAACTGGGACCAGTTATAATTTGAAAGCACAGTTAGATGCACTGTTATGCATCAGAACAGCTGTTTATCCTAATGCAATTTTTACAGGTCAGACATTTTTTTTGAATTATTATTATCAGATACCCTCTCAGTTGTATTTCCCAAAGCTATCCAGCATATGCTGCTATTCTAAACTGTACCAAATGTAAAGAGCATGGTGTGAAGTTTTGGCCAATAGTGTCGTATTGTTTCGTTGGTTCACGGGGCTCCAATTACTACGGTTCAATAAGTTTGGATACCTTCCAAGTCACTCCTGTAGATGCAGGGAGAATGTTACAGACTGTCTCTTTGGGACCGCTGTGGTTCTGGGATCACCCTGCAGGCCCACTTAGCCTTTGAGTTCCTACTCTGCAGGGAGTCCTATTGAGGAGTTCCTCTCCTGGTGGAGGCAGCAGGCTTTATACCAAGCACAGAAAGATGGGCATCATGTGTATCAGAGATTGTTTTGCAGATGGGATAGTGCAGCTTAGGTGTTTAAGAGCAGAGAAAACTATTTTCCTCCACCAATGCTCACCATGAATATCACGGCTTATGGCACGACACACCAGAACGTGGAGAGATTATAACAGAATCAGACAGGACACGGTTATCTCTGCATAGGGCCATTTCCATGTTGCAGTTGGAGGTTTTGTCTTCGACAGAGCTCTGTTTTTTATGATCAATAAGTCTCTTGTCTTCTGCTTTCAGATGCCATCAGAACCAAGAGGATGAGTTTCGTTGCCCAGCGCAGCAGCAGCGCCTCCGCGTCCACCGAAGACGGGGCGAGGAAGATGAAAACCAACGAGCAGGTTTCAACTGTAAGTCTTTTCTAAATGGATATGTAGAGGTGTTACGGTATTGGATCTAAATACAGATGTGGGGCAAAGCTTTTTAGAAACAGCCATTTAATTTATCTAATTATCTTATGTGATAGAAACGGACACATTAACCTAGACACAGCAGTCCAATGCCTGAATTATAGAGCTTATAGCTTAAGCTAGTTTACAATAGTTGCCCCTAAATGGAAGTTATAGAAAGAATATTTAAAAACTATTAAGTAATGACACATAATAATAAGGTCAAATAGAAAAATATGATGTTGACAACATAAGTAAGATCATTTATTTCCATCCATTCATCCATAACTACTTGTACTAATCTTGCTTTTTTTTTTCCCCACTTTGTTTTAGGAAAGAGCCCTGAATATGAGCGCATACTTGGGCAACAGCTGCGACACCGAGACCGAACCTGAGAGAACCACCGCCACCTTAGCATCACCACAACAGATCAAAAGGACGGACTCTGGTCCGGTTCATACTCGTCTCCACCAAATTATTCTCTTCGCTCTTTTAAATTTTGGAGATTTTAAACGATCCTTTTATCCACAGTGGAGCAGAACGAGGACACCCTGAAGAACCGGAGGGTTGAGAAATCCCTGTCCATTATGGACTACTACCAGCATGAGATGTTCTCCCATCTAGAGAAGGAAGGCGTGAGGATTTCCCAGTACAACCTGTTGCACAAAGAATCCTCCCTGGATGGGAAAGCAGGAGACAGAATCAGTGTGAGTACTCCAATATGATCATTTTAACCGTTCCTCATCCTTCCTCCTTAGTTTAACAGATTTTTTTGCTTCTTTAAAGTCAACCTCACCTCAACAATCCTTCATGAAGTTTTCTGACGCTGTTTTCACTCCAAGGTTCTCGCTCTAGGATTTGCTCCCTGATTTTCCCGAAAAACAGGGGTCGAAAAAAAAAAAAAAAAAAAGGCTATCCTAATTGCTTTCGATCGCCTCGGCATCGTGTGTCCGTGGGTATTTGCCTACTAGTATTTAACGTAGCTGAATGACAAATGAGGAGCAGGGAGCATGAAATGGCCTCCAACACTTTGCTCACCTACGCCGCCGCCGCCGCCCCTCGACTCCAAACCCTGACACAAAAATCCATATCCTGCCAGGAAAAAAACTCTGACTCAACACAACTTCACTAAGGAAAACAGTTGTGTATGAGAAGCAGTGCGGAAAAAACCCCCCACCAGATTTCATGTAGTTGACCTCCAATGTCCTTGTAAAATTTCACTCTAGATCAGATTAAAGGGTTCAGGATTTTTTTTTCCACCCAAACATTAGAGGACATTTCTAAAGAATGTATATAAATATTATTTAAAGTAGAAAAAGTGACGTTGCAAACATTATCCAACAGTTTTCTATAAGTAAACCTGCTACAGGTCATGTTAAGCAGGATATTGACATGTTTTTAAATTAGCACAGTTAAAACATACAGCAGGACTTGTAAACTTAGAAATAAAGTATACAATTGTTTTTAATTCTAAAACTGTATTCTTTGTTTGTTTTTTTTTTTCATTTTATTATTTTCTGGGCTGCACATTGGTGCTGTTCGTAGCACTGTTGCTTTGCAGCAAGAAGGTTCCAGATTGTTCTTCCCGGCCTGGGGTCTGTCTGCATGGAGTTTACATGTTCTCCCTGTCCATGCATGGTTTTCTCTCCGGGTACTCCTCCCACACTCCAAAAAAACACGACTGTTAGGCTAATCAGCATCTCCAAATTATCCTTTCGGTGTGAGTGTGTCTTCCACGGTTGTACGTCTTTGTGTTTGTGATGATAATAAAAATTAACTGCAATGATTCTTTAAACACATATTAACAATTTATTAGTGTGGTTATAAGTAATAGCATTATGAACATTAAATTTAGCATAGATGTAGGAATTAAGTACGAGCATCTACTGTGTATTAATTGCATATTAATTGGACTGTATTATTAGCAACAACTGTGTGATAAAAGTAAAACATCTACAAATTAATAGAAGGTAACTGAGTTTGTAGAGTAATCAATGCCTAGAATAAATAGGGCAATAATAGCAGCTTATAATTAATGCAATAAGACATTAGAATGTAGTAAAGTCAAACAAATGGTGCAATAACAGAAGGAAAAAAGAGCAGTTAGAGTGATGTGTAATAACAGGGTACAACAATGTGATTTGAGCTCAACTCGTATGTAATAACAAATTAATATGTAATAACCATGGTGTTAAAACGGTTAAATTTAAGTAATACTGTTACATCGTGGAATGACGGTTACATAATGTTGTTAAATAAAAGAAATAAGGAATGTATTGCAGTGTGATCAGAACTAATGTAATTAAGTGTTTTATCACACATAACACAGCAGAGATAATATATTGGCTTTGAATAGAAATGTGGCATGAGAGGAAAACAATGAAAATAGATTATTAATGTAGCAATTACAGTTAATTTGAAGTCATTTTGCATTTTAGTTAATGTATTTAAGTTGAATGATGGATTAAATACTCAATAGTAAAGCAACAAAGCTGTAATTACACCATAATAACGATCACCAGTGTAGTAACAGTACTTTTAGATGTACAACTGGTTAAATATTGTAAAAACAACTCCCCGGGTTTCATTTTCAGTTTAATGGTCCAACCTATTTCAGCCAAAAGACTGCTCTGTGTCTTACTCTACAGTTATTGTTTACCAAAGTAAAGAGACGACGTCTGAATTGCATGAGTCTTGTTTTGATCCCAGCTGAGGGCGTCTCACAGGAAGCTGGATGCTACGCCGTGTAACCGAGCTGTAGGGACAGGTCTATTAGCAGCAAACCAAAACAACAAAGGAAAGCTGTTGAGTCTGTCTTATCCTCACACCCGTCTGCAGTTTAATTGGATGTGCTGAGCTGCTTGCGTGGACTTACGGTGCTTAGAGGGTGTCTTCTAAGCTTTCTGCTGAAATTTTTATATTTTTTTTTTTTGAGAATGGGTAAGAAATCCCTCGTTGAGATAAGTTTGGTTTCATTTCTCGTGTTGAAACCCAGCGAGCCGTTGAATTAAAGCTGCTGATATTTCTGGCATTAACCTAATTCCCTAACTGTGAATGAACCGTAATGATGGATGACTGCCGCTGAACTCGTTTACCCTACATTATTCTTGTGAAAAAGACAATCCATCCGACTGTCATGCGCCGCGCACCCCCCAGGCCGGGGCGCATCCGTACCTGCACGGCCGCCATTGTTGCCTGTTCGCGAGGTTTTGACTCTGGAGACGGCTCGGGTCTGGGGAAGTTCGCCGGCTTTGTCGGAGCAACTGTGATTTAAGCGCCTTTAATAACCTTTCACAAACACTCAGGAGAGTGATGTAAAGCTCAGCGGCTCCCATCAGGGCCCTCACAGCCCACGCTGGCCTCCCATTCATCATCCTGACAACACCTGACAGCCCTGCTAACGGCGGCCCCCGCCTCCCTTTCCTCCTATCGCCCCAAGCCCCTCTTTCTCCCACATGTCTCACTCTTACTTTTGCCTCTTTCTATTTAGCTCTAATTGTTTTCTCTCCCACTTGACTTTTGCTCTATACAGATTTCGTTTTTCCCGCCATTTTTCTTCCCTCCCTGAAATCTATATGTTAGGCTCATGACGGGAAGATTACAGCTGCAGGTGGAAAAAAACGAAGCATCACTGATCTTGTGGAGATCCCCGAGCTTTTTTTATAGCTCTTCTCGGAAAACTTTCACAACATCTCCTTCAGCGGAGGACGGCTTGTTAGCTGTAGAAAGGATTAAGCGGCGAAACAAAAGCAACATTTCTGTTGACAAGCAATGTGATGAAGTTTGGAGCAGGGATATAGGGTACAAAAAAAAAAACGTATTTGTGAGCGAATAAATCGCAGCAGCAAGAATATTCAGAAACCTATTTATCGCTGTCAGGAAACCCATAACAGAAAGTAACAAAAACAGCAGTCCTGCTCAATCATGCTAAGCTGTAATCGGCGCAGAGATGCCAGAAAGGCAACACACTCTTTGAATCAATAAATTATGTTTACATCTTAAAGGTCTATTTTTGTTGGATATTATTCAGAAAGCTTAAACAGGAAGTGGAAGGAGATAATGCTCCATGTAATTTAAGTGATCCCCTATAAAAATCTTTCTCTAATGTGCCCATATTTTATAAAACAAGGCATAATATTTAATTTAAAACATACAAATTGATTGTTGTGTATTTGAGAAGGGCAAAAAAAAAAAAAAAAGATTCTTCCTCGTCAGATTTCAGGCCTTGCTTCTAGGTTTTCCATCAGAGCTTTTATGGACTCAAACCCTTCTTCTTGATTTACGCTAATGTTAGCTTCTAGCTGAAACCCATTTGTTTCGCCCTACGATAAACTCAAAAGGCTCTGCATCAGCGAGGGTTTGTGTGTGGGGGCGATGCACTTTGATACCACAAACCAGCCATGAGAAAGCAATGATGCATTTCATTTTTCAGTGAGAGTTAAAAGCTTCACTACATTTAGCTAACCCCCTCCTGCTTCCTCTGACTCAAGAAGCTAAAAGACTGATTCAATCAAAGCCTCAGAGTCTCTAAATGGCATTTGTTACTTTTATCTCAAACCTGAACTCATTAATTGATCATTTAGAAAAATAAAAAGGCCTCCAAAGATCCACATATAGCTAATTAGCTACTAGCTTATAGCAGTTATTTAGCTAGCTAAACCCAAGTTGTCATTTTGGACAAATGCTTTTTAAATTTTAGGTCAGGTTTAACTTTAATTCAATTTAGCTCAATCTGGCCAGTCACGCAATTGCCAAAATACAATTTTATGAAGTCGCGGCTTATGTTGTTGTAAAAGTGTACAAAGTTCCTACAGGTACAAAATAAATGTGACTAAATCTAAAATACCACAACAATCTGTTTTGTTAAGACTTACTTGAAATTGGTTTGACATCTGCTGCTGTTTTATATGTTATAATGCAAGATGAGGGAAACATGAAGGCTTGCAGATAATTACATACGGATGATACCATGTTTTTTCTGACCTTTCTCTTCAGTTTTTGCTAGTTTTAGCACATATACTGTACAACAGGCCTGATACATTATTGGTATGCAGAATTTACTTGTATGGTGATAAAAATCATTTTTATGTTGGTACTGGTAGTACAGAGTTTTCAACACCAAACAATTTCAAGTTTCTCTCTTTTTTTATATTTCTTTACAACACAAATATGTAACCAAGTAATTCCCATGTTCCCATATTTTTCACATGTGATTGACCCCCTCTGATCGAAGAAGCAAAACAACCAGAGTTGGGTAGTAATTACCTACATTTAGTCAATAACATTAACTTAAGTAACTTGTTAACAAAAAATCTACTTTTAGGAGTAGTTGTAATGTACTGTGCTATTTAAATTTACTATATTGATATTCCTGTAACAGTATAGCATTTTTCACATGGGAATCACATGTGGCACACTTGTTTTCAGATGCAACTCTCAGGTTTTCTTCATGACACTAATGGGCCTCAAATGATAATCACATGTGCTTTAAAAGGGAAACGTGTGTGTATCACATATGAAAACATGTGAATCCCATGTAAAAGCCCATGCGTCTGTGTGGATTTGGAGTGCTTCATGTTAAACACAAATGTGATACACATTTTTCCCACGGAATTCCCATGTTTTTTATGTGATACACATATGCCTGAAATGTGAATCACATGTGATTCAAAAAGAAATAACTTGTGAATCACAAGTGAAGGCACATGTAAACTTGAGAATTTCAACAGTTCATGTTTTACATGTAATACCCATGTTCCCATGTTTTTCACATGTGATAGACATGTGCCTTAAATGCTAATCACATGTGCTACAGATGGGAATCACATGTATAAACACATGTACAGTGGGGAAAATAA
>JAUZNJ010033369.1:0-13197 GCA_034780135.1 Jordanella pulchra
TGAGGTTTTCCACCTGATCAGAAAACATAGTCAGTAGTGTTATTTCTAGGCAGCAACTATCTACAGAGAAGAATAATGGCTGTAAGTGAAGTCAGTGTTTAAAGCATCACGCTGCCTGCCATACAGTTCATTACCACTCATGTTCATAAGATATTAAACCTAAGCAAACATGGTTATAAGGACAAGGAAGGAACATTTGTTAGTGCCGAGGAACGACCAGTAGCTCCTGTTGGCATCGACAGCAGGCTTTTCTTCATCTCCAACTGTTTCCGAAACAGTTTTGGAAAAAAGAAGGAATTTAACATGTAAAAACACTTTTGTATAAAAAAGTGAACATTAGTATTCTCAGATAATTACAGACTCTTTAAACAGTTCTTTGATTTCTAAACCACCACTATATTTGTGGCATCAAAAAGAACAATAAACATTTCCTTCATATGGATCTTCTTGTTTATGTTTTCCAGAGTTTGTTTTCTCCACCTAAAGAGAAGCAGCTCCTCCATAGTTTCAGTGGGGGGGGGGCATTTCTTTGCTTCTGTATATCCACATGAACCTAATATTCGGTCTCTTACAGTAAATGTTTTGTCTTCCATTCACATCTTGTTTCAACCTTTAACATAACCAAGAATCAGGGAATTACCTGATCACCTCAAACTGACCCGGTGACTTAGCAACGATAGCTGGATTGGATCAACGGTGCCACAGTAATGTCATTTATACAGTGGGAGGCTCTGATAGTGCTGATGCTGTTTGCAGGTTCATCCTTGGTCATCCATTTTCCACGAGACAAACGGTGCCACGTTTCTGTGTTCCAACCAGCATTAACCCATAAGTCACACATACAATTATATATTTAAGAAAGTTAAGGTTTTAGTCCCCAGAAAAGAAAGAGTTTTGGTGCCGATCAGACTCAGAAAACCAGCTACAGACTTTTTGAAGATGCTCCTGTTGGCTGGAAAGTGAGCCTCATTATCAGCAGTAAAGTAAACGTCCTGCTCCAACATTATGTGAAAGTGAAAGGAAATGAGCCGTTCATCACAAAGCTTCAAAAGATGAAGTTGTTGGGACATACTGTTTGTCTTAACCCTTAGTTTTCAGAGACAGCATACGGTGTGACGATGTTCATGTTGCTGCAGTCTGACCATTACATGGTGACACATTGAAGCTTTAAGATCGACCTAATTGGAATCCAGTAAATAATAAATGTAACCATAAATCATTGGTATACGAAGAGGGTTTATGTATTAAATTGCGTGATGTTCTGTACATCACAGTTGGTGTAACAGATTGTGAGAATTTGTGAGCCCAGAATATGAACCAGACAACAGGATACGTTTTAAAGGTTCATTTAAAGATAAACAGGAACGGCAGCAGGAGTCAGCCACGGGAACCGGTCCGTCTCAGGGTGGAAGAGAGGAAAGTCCAGAGTAATGGTTGGTTCCGGGAAATCAGAAGGCTGCAGTGAGTCCAAAACATGATCCAACGACAGAGCCAGGGGGAGAGCGGAGGTCAGAACCGGGGAGGCAGATGGCTGAGACAAATCCAGTCCAAAATCCAGAATCAGAACCTTTGTCTGGACGGAGGTCAGAACCAGGGGTCACATGACTGGGAAAGCTCCAAGGCAGAATCCAGAACTGTGTTCAGAGGCAGAAAAGGGTCAGAAACACAGAGGCACCAAAACAGGTCCGACAGGGGCTCAGAACATATTACAGTCTCAGTGGTAATCCAGGTCATACAGGCAGACAGGGAAAAAGCTGGACTTAACTTACCCTGAGGTTGACAACAATCTGGCACCAGCGTCTGGTCTGAGCTAGGCTTTTAAAGGCAGAATCACAGGTGGAGATAATGAGCATTAATGAGGAGCAGAGCAGATGGAGATGACTAAGTGATAAGAGCTGGTGACCAGAGTCATGACAGTTGGATCACAATAATACGGCAAGTGGCTCAATCACCAAATCAAAGAGAAGAGTGAAGTATGAAGCTTGGGGAGCTGCATTATCATGTGAATCCAAAAGACAAAGAGACCTCTTTGTTGAATATATTAAACCTCTCACTATATATTGACCTCTTGTTGAATATATTGAAAGCTTTAAAAAGATTTTCATATTTAATTTAATCAAAAGCTTTATGCACATTCAGTGTCTTTGATGAATGAGTGGAATATTTAAAGTATGATATGTTACAGAGGTGTTGAAGACCATGAAACGACTGCCATGAAATGTAGAATCATTTGAACTGTAGAATCTAACCTTAATGATCTGATCTCGGTCAGTAAATTATAATCAAATGAAGGTCAGCTAGCCGACAGTGTTCATGCAGCACTGAGATCATGGTCACAGCTGTGGTGATGTTTCCACGTCTGATTCAGCATAAATGGATCAACAATGGAATCAGTTCATTGGCAAAGCTCTGCACCAGGTCTGTGCTTAAACTACTGTGAAAGGATTATTCAATTATGACCCCAGTGAATCACTTGAACAGCAATTAAAAGAAATATGAATTAAATACAAGGAATTAAAAAAAGAAAACACATCTTACAATCTCTGCTTCTATTTAAAAATTAGAAATAATCTGGAAATGATTTAATTATTTTTCTACACATTAAAACTAATTTATAGGTTGAAATGTTCATCTGGATTTTCCTGAGTGGGAGAAGTTCTTGGAGTTATTTTGCACCTAATTTCTCTCACAAACATTCAGAGGGTAACTGCCAGCATTAACCTGAAGAGCACATGCATGGATTTTCTATTTCACCTGGAAAAGCCTGGAAAACAAAGGTTCATGCCTGTGTCCTGTGAGAAACAAATAACAGGAGGATTGAAGAGAACAAAGCAAGTAAACAATTTAGGTCTCAAAACAATCGAACCAGAGAGCTTCAGTGACTAAATAAAGGATCTACAATCCCAGATTCAGCACGCCTGTCATGAGTTGTATAATTGGCAGGGAGACAGATGGGCTTTGTATGACACTGTTGTCTTCATTAGCACACCTAACTCATACGGGTTTGATATCAGCCAAGAACGGCGCCGGCGATCCGTGTGCAGACCTCTAGTTTTATGACCACACAGCAGAAGAAATCCAATTAAAGTGGAGGAATCAAATTAAGCAGGCTGCATCTGGATATGCTAATTCATGACTGGTTTGCAGCTCAATCTAATTCCCTCCCCAGGGTGAGTTTTTTTTGACAAGTGTGCAGCATGTGACAGTGGACATCAGCAGGACGTGTAATTTGGCAGAGCGCTCCTTTTTTATTGGCTAAATTTCAATTAAATACCAGAACAAGCTGTTTTTGATAAGTGAAGGACAGAAATCAAAGGCCTGATATCTGGCAGTTTATGCAGACATGCAGGAGGAACGCTTTCGGTTTCATCCCAGCCTCTCTACTGGGACTATGCACTGTCTCCATATTTCCTGTTGTTTCCTCCTAATGTCCATAAATGAGCATTTTAACTTCACTGGCTTTTCCTAATAAGTCAGTGAGTGAGTGTTTTCCTGATTGATGCACTGATGAAGTGTCCAGGATGCTTCTGGCCCAACAGGCTCCTTCCTCCAAAGGTGAGCACTCTATGCCCCTCCCCTACTGCTGCAGGTTTAAGAAGTTGTTCTGTATTCTGTGTGTGGTGAATGTAGTTCATTATGTAAGATGCATCAGACAAAGCCTTGTAATTGATGGAGCGATGGAGGCCACTGCCTGTTAAAACCTGACTGCTTACTTTGGAAGGACTGGGTCACAGTGCGTAATATTTGAAGCAGAAAAATCAACTCAAAAAACAAGCCAGTTTAAGTAAAACCAGTGGATTTGTTCTGTGCCATCCTCCCATCTACTATAAAACAAATATCCAGACAAAGAGCAGCTGAGGAATGCTGTGGGCCTCAGAGGACAACGGGCGTAGCAGAGTGAAATATTAATGCTCTCTCTGTTGGTCACCGGCCTTACAAGGTCATCTGTTCCCTTTTCATTGTTGGAAGGCAGCCTGACAGCAGACGCAATTGAAGCTGAGGAGATTTCCAGCTTGTCTTCACTCAAATTAAACCGAGGAAGCCATGACTCTTTGTTGCCTGACCTCGGCGCACATTGTTACCTGCAAGGATGGAGGAAGAGGGAGGGAGGAGGGAGAGAGGAGCCTTTTGTTCATTTATTTAGCTTTTAATGGTTACAGCATGGCTGTTACACAGAGCTGTTGTGTGTCAGTCTGTGGGTTCGAGTGTTTTATATGAGCCGTCTCCCTCCTGTGGAAGGACAGATACGATCAATAGAAGCAATCAATGTTGCATGAAGGTTGGATGGAAGACGGTTCCCTGCAGCAAACAGACACACATGCAGAGTAAATACTACATATCCCAGGATTCAAAGCTGCGTTCATCTACATCCACAGACAAAGACAGAACCAGTTCTCATTTCTCTCTGCACCAGAACCAAAACCCAAACCACAGACTGGTTATCAGTCTCTGGTTTCCAGGCTGGTCTGATCAGAAACCTGAAGGTTTTCCTCTAAACTCTTTAGGTCCAACCTTTTATCACAGAGACCATCTGTTCTTAAAATTTACTTAGACCTTAAATCTAATAAAGTTTTTTTTTTATCTTAGACTTAAAAACTAATTTGGTTTCTAACATCAATAAAAGTATTTTTGTTTTTACTCCAAAAACCTTTTTAAATGCTTCCTGGATATTCCAGCACATTTTCTGCCGGGAGAATCTAAAAGCACCACTAATAAAACGCACTCAGCTTTGATCAGTGATTTAAGACTTTTTGCAGAACAGTGGACTAGAAGCTTGGGAATGGGATCTCTACCCCCCCTAGAAATGTTTGCAGCGTCATGATCGATCAGATTCATGTAAACTTTCTTGTGCATAAATTAAAGTTTTATAAATTCTGGATCTGCAAGCAAAGATGTTATGAACAGGTTGGAGGAGAAACCCATCTATATTCGCCCTCTGCTTGTCAGAATGTTTTAAAATACTTGTCTTTTAAATGTTTGAATAAAATCAGGATTTAACCACTGCTGGTTGCGCCAATATTCATTCAGATCATCAGATAGAAACCATTTATAGCTCATATAAAACTTAGACGGCTGAATAAAAAGGGAAAAATAAAACTCAATCATGCTTTGAGTGTCATTTTTTACTGCCTTCCTGCAGTGTGTTTGTGCATGCATGAATGGAAGAGCAAATTGAGTCAGCTTTGGTAAATGGACTCATTTGAAGACAAACACTTGAAAGAAAACAGGCTCTGAACATCAGATGTGATGACAACCATGAGGCTGTTTTTCAGGCTCCCATCAGGTCTGTTCTCTGCTGCCTCTAGATGCTCCTAATGTCTTCGTCTGTCCTGACAGAGCCGAGCTGAGAAGCTCACTTTGACTCCCACATAATTAACACATTTTCACTGCACCAGCCTTCAAGACTCAGAACTGTTGCGGGCGATGTGCCCAAGCAATTTTAGGCAGACGTGAGTGGAGGCGGTGAGGGAAGGAGCCTTTCAGCAGCTCTGTGATGCTGAAGCCCAGCGTTTAGCTAGGCTATATTAGATTCTGCTGGCGCGGACAGGCTGTGTGAAAATGGGCCATTTGATGAGCTCTGAGCCGCTGTCGTCTCCCTGAACAAGCTCCGCATCCAGCCTGACCTGGAACCTCCTAAATTACATCCTCCTAATTATGGCCATTCTCTGCCTTTTTGGTTTTTTTTAGTAGTTTGTGAAAAATCTGAGTAAATCGGTTTGTGACGAACTTTAAAATGAACTCCTGGTTCTTTGTAACGATTGAAGCTAATTTTACTGTGAAGCGACTGACTGGGAGCTTCTGACTTCTCTGTTTGCTTCTTAGCCGTGGGTGTCTGCTCAGTGGGACATTTGCTGCTCATGATTGGAGGCTTCTGGTGAAGCAAAGGGAAAGAAAACAGCAGACCAAGTTAGAGTGAAGAACATTTGAACTGCTGATCTAATGAACTTTGCTCCAGATCCTCACAGGCTGAACAGTTCAAAGCACGACTGAAGGAGTATTAGGCTGGAGTTCAGTTCATCAGCAGAAAGTTCAGAAGAGAAAAAAATAATCCTTCAGTGATATCAGTAATCCGGTTTTCCATGCAGGCCGAGTAGCAGCAGGTACTTTGTCAAAACACATTTGTTTAAAATGACTGTTGGATGTTTTGATGATGGATGTAACAGGTTATGACTGTGAGGCAGATTCAGTGTGTTTATGTGTATGGGGGGGGTTAATCTGCAGCTGGAAGTTGTTTTTGTAATAACTGGTGGAAACAGGTCTCTGAATTGGACTCAACATGTTGGTGGAAGTGGTGAAACAATCGGGGCTGATTGGAATCAAACGTCTCTCAGTGTTCGTTTCCTTCGATCCAACCAGAGCGACAGGCTGCATCAGTTTTACCTTCTGGATGTCCGGCTCAGGGTTTCATCTCGTCTCTCTCCTCTTTCCTCTCATGTTTATTTATGTCAGAGTCCTTCAAACTGACTCTTTTCTCCTCCCGTCTTTGGCGTCTTCTCGGATTACCGAGTGTTTAGCTTCATCCCATCCTGGAACCATCTCTGACCTTTAGGGCTTCAACACAGGCTGAGATTATTAGAAAAATAATTAGATGGAATGGAACAATCAGGATGTCAACCGTAAGATGACAGCTTGGAGGTGAAGCACATCAGGTCGTAGCATCTGGATCATTGCAAGTGTCACGACTAGTCGAAGTGATTGTCTGCATTTCTGAAGCAACGTCACCCAGAAACCTTCATCACATCTTTCCAGACGCCCTAAATTACGACAGAACAGAAGAGTAGACTTTCATTTTCTTTTTTTGTGAATGATCATCCATCCTAATGCAGAGTTTGACTAACAGGAACGAGGCGAGAGGAGCTGCTGTATTCAACCTTAGATCCACACTCAGTGAGAGGCTATTCATCTCGTAGCATCGGTTAATAACGTATTGTTCCACTGATTAACAGAGAAATTTCCTCTCCTCTGTAGAAAAGAAGCATTTTTATACCAATCAGTTCGTTCCATAAATGATCATAACTCTTTTCAAAAGACAGACTTGTTACAGCTACTTTTCTACTTGATCTGATGATCTTGATTCAAAGTACAAAGTGCTGAGAAACATCTGAGGCCCCTCAGCTCTGCAATGAATCTGCCACTGCTGGACAGACCAGCAGGTAACTGCTCTGCTCTGAGAGACACAGCTCTACACCTGAATCTTCCATCAAGATGCAAGAAAATGTCGTCTAGAGAGGAGTGTTTCCATGGGATTCTGGACTGGACTGTAATCAGCCATTCTGTAGTTTGCAAGCTTATGTTTGACTTTAAAAAGTAGAAAAAAATAGACATTGTTGTGATATTTTACCAGAAGATTATGAATATATTAAATAACTAGAACTGAAGGTTGTAACTAAAATCTAATGATTGTTAGTTAAATGATTGTAACAGTAATCTGATTAATCACCAGGGTTCTTAGATTTTACTCACGGTGGGGCTCCGAGGTTCGGCTGTTAAAGTCTACTTGCCTTTCACCAATTTAGTCATTTAGACTATGGCTCAGCAGAGTTATTAATCACCAGCCAAGAAATGTCTCTGCTCATTCAACCACCAACCAAAACTGGTCAATCTGACCTGAGTGATAAATCACTGAGAGCTTATTTCTGATAAAACAAACACCTGCAAAAACATCAATTCTGCCTTCTTTTCCAACCCAAGCAGAGCAATTATTAAGCATCAGGGAAGAAGGACCGACGAATGTTGCTGTTGGCTCGTTGGAAAGGAAGCGGACCTTCTGCTCGGTTCTGGTTCAGAGGCCCAGCCTCAGTCGATGGTTCATCCGCAGCCAACTCCTGAAGAGATTTGGATTAATCCAATGCAGAAACAAACTCCCAGCCTTGAAGGGGGCGTCGCCCGGCTGTCTAGGCAGGCGGCGGCGGCAGCTTTAGGCAGCGGAACCAGTACGGCGAGGTCCGGCAGCACCACTGATTCTGGTGGCACCTCCAGAAAACAAGCATAGGACCCAGCTGTTGTTTCTGTGGGTAGTAGCCGTAGGTCGACCAGAGCTGACAGCTGTCTCTCATCTTCTGCAGGCGGGTTCACAAACACTGCATTCAACCCTGTTCGAATAGCAGGAAAGAGAGGGTGACTACGTCCAGCTCCTTCTGGAACGTAGGAAAGCGTTGTCTAACTTGGTCAGGGAAGCACAGACTCTTCTAGGAAGGGAATTTGCTGCTACTTACGTAGTTTCAGCTGAGAATCTGTGAGTCTCGCCTTCGGTGGCCTTCGGCCTTTAACAACAGAAAGTTGGATAGGAACCGTCCAGGTACATAAACATTTGCTGTGATTACATCAATGACATTTAACTTCAACAACACTGAAACACTACAAGCGATCTCTTAGAGGGTGGAGAAATCGCATTGCAGCTGGGAAGTAGCTCTCCTATATCTGGGTATCCTCCACCCATGTTTTACATGTTCTGATGATCAGTATTTGCTAAATGAAGGCTAAGTGGACTTCAACTGCTATTTTGCTCATTCCAGTCAGGAGATCAGCTTTGCAGATGCTTTTAGGTTTACAAGTGTTTTTAGTCCCTTTGTGTTTGTCTGTTATATAAAATCTTTATAAACACATTAAGGTTTGTGTTAAAACTGATGAGATATGAAAAGTTCATTGAAAGCTTTAGCAAAATAATGTGTTTTATGAAAGACTTCAACATTTTCTCCTACAGCAATATTAATTTACTGCACAGTGGGCTGCAGTGGTATCTATAATGCAAGCTTGTGCATTTCTAGCATTCATTGTGTAGCAATGATGACACTGTGAGAGCACCATGGCGATAACAACAACAACATAATAATAATAATGATGATAATGCAGCCATAAAGTCAAAATGGGACGACTCCATTTTGGCTAATGTCTGTATTGTACAAATAGAGCCAGTTTTACAGTTTTCATGCCATTAGGTTTATGTGTTGCTTTAAATAACTCCTTGTTTCCATAAACCAAGCTTTCCATTCTCCTTCTACCCATAATTAACAATACAGTTTGGCTAATTTCCTGTTTTACAGCTGAAGAGAGACAGAATCTGCCTCCAGGTCACCGCAGAGGCAAAAGCATCAAAATTTAATTGTGGTCATGCACAAATTTAAAGGGAGCAGTGTGGCGAATTAAACAGACGTGCAAAAAGAAAAGGGAACCTTTTTTTCTAATGACTACAGACAGAATGATGGGGATGCATTTGTGTGGCTGTGATGTGAAAGCAGAGAGCTCAGGGCCACAGAGGGCCACTGAGGGCCCCTGAGGGCCATTTGGGATTTGACAGTAACTGTCGGTATCGGAGCAACAGTCCTCTTCCTTCAAAGAATGCAGTGTGAGGCTCCTGTCATGTTTTCGTAGAAAATCCTTTGTGATGTTACTGGAAGAAACAAGCAATTAAAATAACAACAATCAGGAAGCAGAAGCAGAATCCAATTTATCCTGGAAACCAGCTGAACGTCGTTCGGCAGGCTGCTCATTGGAGCTGAGTTTGCACAGCAAACAAAGATTCAAAAAGTAGCCGATGTTCTCCGACTCCAGAGAGCTGCAGTCCCAAATGACTTATTAGCGACTCCAGGGGTAGAATAAATGTATCCTCCTCAATTAGTCAGGAAACTGGGATGTATAAACACACAATCTTCCAAGGAGACCTGATCCTGCATAAGGTGCCGTCAGGCTGTCAGTTCTCTGCCTGATGACTTCAGACCACATGTAGCAGCACATTAATGAAACATGTTTCCTTATCATGTAATCCAGGGATTATCTCTGCATCTAAACACCCTTGGTAGCTAAAATAATGACAAATATAATCTGTATTTATCTGCAGTCACTTGCGTACTTCACCTACGTGTGAATGTGTGCTGCTACCTCTGTGCTCTGGTGTCTTTAGGCTGATTACAGCAGAGCCAGAGGGGAATACACCATTGTTCATGTTATTTATGAGCCTCATTTAATTGGGCTGAGAGCAGCAAGGCTCAGCAACCCACTCCTTCCCACTGAAGCACAGCACTGCAGTGTGTGTGTGTGTGGGGGGGGGGGGCATGCAGCAGGCAGCACAGCTTACCTGGATGTGTGGAAGGTGAATGAGATGCTCCACTGATGGTAAATCAGGAGCCCGTTTCATTGGCTTGATGCTTGCATGTGCTGATGTCTGTGTTGCATAACATGTTCAGCACCAAGCATCCGCTCGGACGTTTGTCCCGAATCAATAGCAGCGAATGAATGCAGTATTTCATTTCCTTTGGACATTCATGTTGGAAGCAGTTCTGGGAACACAGGGGAAATTAGTCCTTTAAGCTTCTGGAGCCGGTGGGTCGAATCACATCAAGCAGTTGATTATTTAATATTAATTACCTGAGTTTTTTCATTGCTGTGCAGCTGCAGTCTGATCAGTGAGCCGACTGCTTGTTTTCTCTGTTTGTTTCTTTGGTTATGTTAACGATATAAGATGACTCATCAATAATGAGAAACAACAGATCCATTGCTGACCAAACAAACGCCTTTGGAAGAATTTATCAGCAAACTTATCACCGTGAATTATTCATTCATTTGAGGTTTTAACTAAACCACAACTCTGAGAGTTTAAAACTCGATACTTGATCTGCCCGAAAGCCACAAATTACATCAGAAAAAACTTTCATTTCCACTTTGACCAGAGAGGAAATAATCCAAATAAGTATCCAAACAATGAGATTTATTTTGTTTGTTTCTTTTCTCCAAAGGTGTATGTTTCCTTTCGTGTCTATAATATGTGATAGTTTGGACCCTTTTAGTTCACTGCATTTTTTAGACATCTTGCTTTTCTTCCAGCTGCTGCTTGACAACAGTTTGCTTAACTTTTGGCCCATTTCTGCAGACAGAACCAGTAATGAGGTCCGGTTTGCTCACACGTCTTCTTGGCTTATTTGGACTTCCCATGATGTCACACAGAGAAGCGGTGTGCAGCCTTTAATACGCCTCCAGTAAACTAAATGTGTGGAAGCTCCCATGATGCTCAGGAGGACAGATATGCAGCATCTGTTCCTTTAAACAGAGGATCTCATTAACTTACTTGTTTAAGATTCTTGTGATGAAAAGAACAACATCCTGGATACAAGCGGCTGAAACAAGCTTTGTCTGCAGGGAGGCTGGGCTCTCCCGTAGAGAGAGGGTGAGGAGCTTGGTCGTCAGGGAGGGAATCAGAGGAGAGTCACTTCTCCTTCACATCCAGAGGAGTCAATGAGGAGGATCGGACATCTTTTTAGGATGTCCCCTGGACGCCTTGATCAGGAGGTGTTCCAGGCACGTCCCACCGGGAGGAGGCCCAGGGGACGACCCAGGACACCATGGAGGGACTATGTCTCTTGGAGGCCTGCGCCTCAGGCTTCCCCCAGCAGACCTGGACGAGGTGTCTTGGGACCTGGATGAAGCGGGAAACGACGAGTAATCTGCATGTTAGCTAACCTGTTAGCTACTGAGCACAGCTAGTCACAGCGCTACCCAGCTCTGCCCTTTATTCCACGGTCTTACAGATACTTAGTTCACCAAAAACAGATCTTTGGAGTTTTGTTATCCATCAGGTAAAACATCATCAATCATTAGACAAACCAGCACCACAGATGCTCCCAACTCGGCACACGAACGCTGCATTGTGCTATCAAGTCACTGGCTTGTGCAGGACCTGGCAGATCTGGTACCTAAACTGGAAGTAGGGTAAGATCCTGCTTCTAGGGCAGATGATACAACAGTCATATCAGAAAAGATGTAAATGCATTTATTCTCTCAGATGAGCAGTTATTAACATTTTATCTAATGTCGTTTCAATTTAATTCAAAATCAAAAATATTCCCAAAGGAAAATTAAATAATTTGTCATTTTCTATATTTAGGGAAAAATAAAAATTATTTTCGTTCTTTTTGTTATAAAGAGCAACTGATGGAGACCCAGATGTACAGTGTTTCAAACTTCTCAGCAAGAAAAGTCACTTATTGGCACCAGAAGGCGCTGGATGATGTAATCCTCTAATTTGCATATTTCATGTCATCAAGCTGCAGGAGGAGATTCTGAATCCCTGATTTGTTTTTTTTCTTTTGGCTGTCAGTCAAAGCAATGCAGACAGATATTGGGACAGTTGAAAGAGAAAACTTCAGGAGATTTTAAGGGTAATAGATCTGACAGAAACAAGAAAAGAAAATTACTATTTACTTTATTAAATAAAAGATTTTATTATATGTGTGAGAACTGTGTCAGTTAAAAATATTTTCATGATCCCACTTTGCATCTAGGGCAGGATTAACGGCAGCTTTGCACACGCAATTCATTTGTGGTCTGGATTCGAAGTGAAGGAAAGTTTCTCTGACTGCTGCAGCGTCAGCCCGCTCTGCATGATGACAGTGAGAGATCAGGAGGCTACAGATCGTCTCCCTCCTCGCTTAGGAGGACAGAGTTTGGTGGTTTTATGTGTTGTAGCCAAACTCTCCATAAACACGGGAAAGAGTAGCTAGATTTGGCGAAAGGTCGGAGAAGTCACTAAATATAGCAACAGAAGCACTAAGCTGGCAAAACTGCAGAGATGTTGTGGTCTGGCTCTTGCTGCTGATACGGTTTGGGAAGAGACACTTGCTAACATTAGCCTACTTTGCTACCATCATGATAACATTTGTCGATGTTACTATCACTGTTCAATCCAATTTAGTTTATTAACATAACAGAAATTCCCAACCATGTCATCTAAAGCACTTTAAAGAGACAATTCAGCCAGATCATACAGTCAGACTAGTTCAAAGTTTTCTGTTCAAGGAAAACCAACTGATTGCATCCAGTCATTGACTCTTCAGCAATTCCCTACACCAAGCGTGCATGTCGCAGTGGAGAGGAAAATCCCCTTTTAACAGGAAAAAACCTTCCACAGAACAATAGAAGGACTGCTTTAGAAATATTGTATATGCTAGAAAAGCTAACGGTAAACTAGCTGCAGAGGTTGCTCTGTCTAGGAAAGAAACCGTTAATCAGACGAGCTCTGAGACTGTTTTCATGTCAACGGGTTCAACGAGAGCACACCCAGTTACTCACAGTAAAAGATGAGCCCAGGAGAGAAACAGGACTAAACACTGAAAAACAGACCAAGCTTCAGTAACTATAATCCAAGGTGTTGATGGCAGCAGCTCAGCTGATATTTCTCTCCAGGATGGAGCCACAGCGAACAGG
>JAUZNJ010033370.1:0-13196 GCA_034780135.1 Jordanella pulchra
TGATTGATGAATAAAACCAGGAAACGGAGGAACTGACTGTGTTGGATGGAATTTACTTTAATATCTGGCTTTAGATGAATGATGAATCTCTTGTCAGTTTATGGTTAATATGCGAACAATTCAAATGTCAAACCAGTGAGAACATCCACCTGAGAGGATCACTGCTGCCACCCTCTGGTTTAGAAGGGAACTGCTTGTTCCTGAGTGGTAGCCATGGCCTAGCCCATCACCCTCTAGCTCCGCCCCCTGTATATGTGACCAGACGGATGGTAACCCATCCCGATCCCGGCCTCTCTACATCACTCAGTCGTGTACTGACCCGTATCTTTAGGTAGGATCAAATACGTTGGCCTCTGCAGCCAAAACTCTTTCTAATTAGTTTGAACCTCTTCAATATGAACTGTTATCCTTTTTATCAGGTGGAGAAGCAGTGGTATCTGACATTTTAATCATATTGAACTTGACAAGGTGGTGCTAAGCGGGATAATATCAGTGTAGTCCTGTGACAGTTGGTGAAACCTTTTACTGATGTGTCTGTTACAGAATAAAGATGATTCTGAAGCAAAAAATCTAAACTAATAGTGAGCATTAAATGTGCTTGGATCTATACTATTGGTTCCAGTTTATTCTGACACTGAGGTGGTCCTGATGCATTTCAGTCACTGTGTGTAAAGGTGATAAGCTGCCTCAGAGGTTATAGCTAGAAAAATCCCTTTTTTATGAAACCATTTGTAAAAGGTCATGTGAGTTAATCTCTAACCCTAACTTTTAAACTTAGACTAGACTGCCTGATGAGATGACTACAGTCTGGTTGCTACTGCTTGGTTGGAAAGGAAACCAGCAGCCACACGGCTCTTTCTGGAACCAGTTTCACACCCCTGCTCTAGAACCTGTGTTAAACAGAACCAGAGGGATCCACACCTTCAGCTTTCTACAGAAACCAGACTGTGTCTCTGTCATGAAATCCCAACCAATGAGGAGAAGGTTGTGTTTTAACTGACAAACAAACGTTTAAATCTGGATCCTAACATCAGTTTCCTCTGAAGCTTCAGTGTCAACATTCAACCAGACTTTAGTTTCCTGGATCTGCTGCTTGTTCTCTCTGAGCTCTGGGTTATCAAACACACGTCACATGACCCCCTGTTTGTGTGTGGAGCTCCCAGCAGTGACTCAGTCAGGGCGTCGACAGTCAGACCAACCCCCTCTATGACTGACACACCCAGCTCTGACTCAGACTGCAACCCTACACCAGCTAACTCTGGTGGCCACAAAGCCTCGGAGCTCACAGCGACTGGATTCAGCCCGGCAGAAACTTCAGGACGTCTCCAGGATGAAGATTTATTTGAGGATACTTTCCCTCCTCCTGCTGCTTGCTGCAGCACTGACACAAGACGGTGAGTTGGTGGCTACACATCCAGGCTGTAGGCCGGCAGGGTTCAGGGTGTACTGGTTCAGGCCACCGCCGGCGGAGCTCAGAGAAAGACTAGGAGCTGCAGAGGCTGCGCTCATGCTCCTTCACCTGCAGTCAGCACATGGATGGCAGGACCATGACAATAACACTGCGTTACCATGACAACGAGCAGTACAGGCAGGGATGAGCGGCTGGCTGCCCCTAGTTCTGTAAATAGAGCAGATCCAGGAGACTTTCCGCAGGTCCCAGAGAGCCCAGGAGGAGGTACTGCTTCACCATGGGCCTTTAGCTCGACTCCTTCCAGCCCACTCATGGTTTCAGTCTCTGATCTCCTCACACATGAGACGTTCAGCAGGGTTCTAGCTATCTACTGGGGAGCCAGGAAACGTGTTTTAGGGGCGTGAAATAGCTGCCAGACTGGAAGTGGCTAAAGCTAATCTGGACCAGATGAACCATCTATGGCAGATGTAGAAGCCTAGCCTAGATGATCAACAAACCCCCGTTAAATCTACAGAGGAGGACCCTGGTCTGATCTGGATCATCTAAGCTCAGAGCTCCAGACTTTCTCCCTCTGAGAGGTTAAAAAAACAATCAGCCAAACGTTTACAGACAAAACAGAAAAAAAACTGTTAGATCAGCTTAATCTGAGATCCATCCGGTGACTGCGTTGGGCTGCTGCTGCACCCTGCAGGTGATCTGAGTACAGCTGAGCTCTGAGGGAGCATGGAGCAGAAGAAAGTTCAAACCTGGTCTCTGCC
Source organism: Jordanella pulchra (assembly GCA_034780135.1). Classification (NCBI taxonomy): domain Eukaryota; kingdom Metazoa; phylum Chordata; class Actinopteri; order Cyprinodontiformes; family Cyprinodontidae; genus Jordanella; species Jordanella pulchra. Next base: position 2,170 of record JAUZNJ010033370.1, read on the forward strand.
TGATGAAGACTAACAGATTGAGGCTGCAGGTTCCTGATAACGAGACACAGGGCGTCAGGAGGACCCCTCTGTGCCCCTGGCAGCGTTTACGTAATAACTGGGCCATGCTAGCATCTAAACAGAACCTCCCTTCGTTTCTACCTAAGGAGCAGAATCAGTGTGGATCGGCAGAGCTGCTGACACCTCTATGCACCATCAGGAGATCTCTTCTTCTCCTCCCTCTGAGGAAGTCCTCTGGATCTAATGGAGACATCCCATAATAGATGATGACTCATCCTCTGTGAGATGAGGTTGGATGGTTTCCTTTGTCCTGAAACAAAAATAAAATGGTAGCTGTTGAAGACAGCAGATAGAAAGCAGGAAGGATGGATGGTCAGATGGCCGTCTACACGGCTTTATTTACCTGCTCTTCATTTGGGTCAGTGTAGCAGAACCCAGACGGGAACCCAGACGAGAACCCGCTCCTTCTGGGACAGGAGGAGATGTTTGTCGATGTGTGAAGGTGGTGAGGTGGACCAACATCTGGGTTTGGGCTACACTTGGGCTAACAGGTTCCTACCTAAAGATGAGAAGGGTTTACTGGGCCTCGGATCCAAAGGAGCGGTCCAGGAACCACCAACAGCCCTGATCTAGAATCTGTTGGCGGTTGGTCCAAGCAAGAAGAAAGAGACGGGACTAGTCTGAGACCAGGTCCGGTTAGAGAGCAGTGAGCCAATCCTGTGAGGATCCAGATCAAAGATCAGAATCTTCTAGCTGGTTGGAGGTCAGGTTGAACACTGTGACCTGATGGTTGGACAGGAGGGAAGGTCATTTAGATAAAAACAGATCCATCCAGCTTCTTCCTGCAGATATCACAGCAGCCATGTTGGATTGAGGCTTAGGGTTGAAGGGTAGGAGGAGCTCCATGGTTCCTCTCAGAACCACCTCTCTGCTGCACTTCAAACCTGAGATATTTCACAGTCCTCTGCCCTCCAGCTGCTCTGTTCTGTAGAAGTGGAGTTTCTGTCTGATCGGCTGACGATGTTACATAGAAGCTGATGGTTTGATCCTGGCTTGTTGTTGGACCGGTTTTAGGGATTGCCTGGAGGAGCACAAATGAAACTATGTGGACTGAAACAGCAGCATGCTCCATCTGTGGTTGGAGGTCGTCACCGTAGTCAGCCTGTAGATGTCAAACCCTTTGTGTCCTTCGATCTCAGTCAGAAACAGAATAAGAACTAAGTTTGGAGGAGATATGCCAGAGTTTCCATCCAGCAAAGTGTCTCTCAGAGCTGGAGAGAAGCTCCGCTGTAGAACCGTGTAGGAAAAGAGAACTTCCTCAGTGGAGACATTTAATGAGCAGAGATGTCGGAACTACAAGTTTCTAGTCATTTATTCACAAGTAATTTATCTGTGTTCAATATTAAACTGCTACCACTCGGAAAAACAGGTGGTGGGGGGGATCCCTCTATAGATACAAACGTCTTGGTAAAATTGAATGTTCTTAGCGATATCCCCTGCTCATCCCCCAATTGTAATTTATCAAAGTTAAAAATAGAGGAGCCACATATTCCTCCTGCGGGGGGTGTTTTGGTTCACAAGTGGAAAACTCCAAATCTACCTTAGTCCCCAGAAGAAACTGATAACTATTCATGCGACTGAAGATCTCCCATCGTCTCAAAAAAGTTTTTAAATCTCTTGCTGACCTCTGGAAACATTAAGTCAGAAGTCCTCCATCCCATAGAACTCTGTTTGGGTTGAGGCCAGGAATTAATCCCAGGTTGATCAGACACTTCAGTCATAAATGCTCCCAGAAAAATCAGTCAGTAGATCCTGCCGACAACGCCAAATTGTGTGAAAAAAGTACTAGATATCTTGTTAAATGAAGGAGATTGGTGTATGATTCACTCAGTCGGCATTTATTTCTTTAAATAAATGCCGACTGAGTGAATATGTTCATCGATCTCCTTTATTTAAGTAGATGCTTAATAATTTTTTAACACGACAATAAAGAGTTAATAGAAAGTACTAAAGGAAGCAGCTGAGATTGAAGGAGCAGAACCTCAGCAGCCACACAGGTGAGAGGCAGATGTTTCCTTTTTATCAAGGAGGGAGGAAATTACAGAAGCTGGTCTTGTTGTACAGACCACACCAACCGGGACCAAGGAGTACCGAGACAAGACCAAAACCAAGACCAAACCAAAGAGGTTGAGAACAGAGAAGACCAAAGCATTTAGAGGTAGAGACCAAGACCAGACCAACACCCTTTAAGGTCTTGGTCTTGTCTTGTCTTCCATAATGGGAAAAGTGTACTGATCACTGTAAGGAGTGATCATTTTCTAAAGTTGATTGTATGTATGTATGGATTGTGCTTCATAGAGGTAGAGAGGTATAAGAAATGAGGGGGTTAGATAAGAAGTGAGGGGGTTAGATGAAAATGAAAGGAGGCAGCTTGGGCCAAGCTAAAAACAACAGCAAGGTAATTTGGACCAGGAGGTCAATAAGCTCAATGGAGAAGGATAAACCTTGCTCCTTGTTGGACTGAGGAGGATTCAACAGCAATCGAGAACAGGAATAAGGCATTCAGAGTGTTGAAGAGGACTCACAGTTTCAAGGATCGGATTCCTTATAGGCCTGTATAAAAACAAAGTTAACATCAGTTAACAAATAACCAAAAGCTAAAGAAAGCACATTGGAAGAGGTATAGCGAGTCAATTGGAAGAAGTATGCTGTTAGGCAACGTATGGAGTACAATCAAAACATGAGTGGGATAAGGAGGGAGTCTGGATTCCCAGTCCTGAGGGATGGGAAGTACTGGTAACAGAGAATCAGGGAGAGATCAGATAACATGGCAAGTTAAATAGATCGAGTGTAAACCTGGCAAAGATCAGAGGGATCCTGGTAGTTATAGGCAGATTGGATTAACATCTCATGTGGGTAAGGTAATTGAGAATATGATCAACGGGCGGTTAAAGTACCCTCTAGAAATTAATCAGCTGTTGAAACCACATGAGAGTGGGAAGAGTAGTATCACTAATCCTGCAGTGATTGTAGAGGATGGAGTATAGCTCAGGTTTATAGGGAGAGTGTTGTAGCAGGGGTTAATGGTAGAGAAAGTATACAACATGAGGTGGAAGGAAAGCTTGATGATCAAGCTATGGGGTTGGAAATAAGAAGTAGGACTGGTCAAAGAGGTCCTTCTTTTCTCTGACATAAACTAATTGCGTTAACACCTTCATCAATGGATCCAACGGCTCAAAAACACCAGTGGATTTCTTCTGGTCTGGATGACACTGGATGGGAGCTGTTACCTTGTCCCTGCCTGTGGATGATGGAGGTCAAGGACTCTGATAAAATGTCCAGTCTGATCGAGCATGTAGAGGTGTGACCCAGCAGACCTGGGTTAAAGGTTGAAGAAAGAAGCCTGTGCTGTGTGGGGTGATGAGTACGAGTACGGGATGCCTTCCCTGATTGTCTCTCCTGCTGTGGACCAATGGCAGGATGAGCCAGAAAAGCTCCTGGAAGAAAGTCTTGGACAATATATGTGTAAAGATTTTGAATTTACTCTCTCTGGTAGAAGTGAGGATGACAAACGGGACTGTGTCTGTTGAGTCCAGCTCTACCCTAAGAGGCTGTTGGCGGTCGCCTCATTGAAAAACGGGTGGGCGACCTCCAGTGGAGGAGGGTGCATGGGGCCATAGCTCCAAACAGGGATCTGGCATACCTTGATCCTGCCATTAGTGTTTTTTAGGAGAAAACTCTGTATCATATCTTCACTGAATAATCAAGATTAAATCCTCAATTTGCTCCTTTGGGTCATCTATTTGGGGGGATCTGTAGGGAAGTTTTCTAAATGTATTTTCATTTAGGGTCCAGTTTATTGTACAGACAGAAATCTGTTCACATTCTTTTACATGTCATTTCTGGCACTGATAAACCAGCAGTACGCGTGTCAAGAGAAAACAAAGTTAGTGGACATCAAAGTTAGTGGACTTCGTTTTGAGTTTGAGTTTTTTGACAGAGTATAGTTTGGTTTTGTTTTTTGATGCTCGTTTATTTTTTTTTTCTTTTTGTTTTTTTTTCTGACTGTCAAAGTGTGAAACAAAGGCTACTCTAAACCTCAGACCTCGACATGTCCTTCTCTGTAAAAACAAAATCCCATAGGAAACATTTGTAGCGCCCAAAGCAAGCAGTAAAGATAACTAGAGAGACAAAAGTTGAATGCAGTACATTGGGCAGGGCCTTGGCAAGGTTACCTTAGATTATACCGCTAATAGTTAAGAGGAAGGGGCGGTTCTAGGATCCGAGGTTTAGGGCTGCTCAGCACCCGGACAGCCGCCAAGGAAGATTCAATTCACTGTTTTCTGCAAACATTTCAGAGGAAGAGGCCAATAGGTCACATTTTACTCTTTAGACTAGAATGTTGAATAAACCTTGATGGGAAGGAGTCTGATCTGTTCTAGGAACTATTATTTTCTGCTTCAAACAATCACTATTAGTAAGCAGTAAAGATAACTAGAGAGACAAAAGTTGAATGCAGTACATTGGGCAGGGCCTTGGCAAGGTTACCTTAGATTATACCGCTAATAGTTAAGAGGAAGGGGCGGTTCTAGGATCCGAGGTTTAGGGCTGCTCAGCACCCGGACAGCCGCCAAGGAAGATTCAATTCACTGTTTTCTGCAAACATTTCAGAGGAAGAGGCCAATAGGTCACATTTTACTCTTTAGACTAGAATGTTGAATAAACCTTGATGGGAAGGAGTCTGATCTGTTCTAGGAACTATTATTTTCTGCTTCAAACAATCACTATTAGTAAAAAAATAACTCCTCTCACCCAGACAGTGTGTAGCCTTATAGGTGAGGCCTGAGTGATAACTTATGATGAAATGAAAGTCAGCACTAATAAATCAGTATATGTAAGTGGAATTACCAGGGAGTTGATTTTCCACCACATGGTCCAGATTTGAAGTGTTCAGGGTAGAAGTGCCGATTTCTCTACTTTGCAGTAACTTAATGGTCTGGTTATAATGAGGCAGGTTCCAACTGCAGGTTCAGTTAATCCACTGGGCTTTATTAGAGTTGGACCAGCAGAACCGGCTCAGGGAAACCAAGGCCTGCAGCTGAAAATGATCCAGACCCAGAAACTCTAGCAGAGCCTCTCTACTCTCAGCGTGACTCATTCTATTTAAATCTGCTCTGTGTGTCAGTCACTGCTGCCATGGTAACCGGCCCAAACACTGTCTGCAGTGTAAACAGGCACACAAATGTTCACTGGTGAGCAGAAAACAGCACATGTAAGGGGGCTCCACAGGTCTACTCCCTCTGGGTCAACAGAACCGGGTTATTCTCTCACTCTTTCATTTCTAAAGGCTACAAAACACAGGTTTTCATACTGTGCGTACCGAACCAGTGTGTTATGGGCCAGATGATGATGTCATGCCTTTGAAGGCTTCGGGTTGGTTGGATTACTGTAGAGGCAGCGGTTCTGTTAGGAGGACTGGACCAAATGATTTCCATGACAGGAATGTAGAACCATGTCAGAGACTTTAGAGGAACCTCTACGAACAGGAAGCCAACAGACGATATGGATTCATCCTCAATGACAAATACTCTGCTGTCTACCAGATGGAAATAATAGCATTTAAAGGATTTCTGCCATTCGCTGTATTTTTCTGTTACTGGTTATGCAGCTTGAACTGCTCCTTCCACTGCTGGACTCTAACCAGGTCTCCCATGTCTTTGTCTTGCAGGGTTTAACCTGGAAGATGCTCTGGGTCCAGGTGAAAGATTCTCTCTTCCTGAACGTATCATGGATCTGACAGAAAACTGAAGCACTGAGTCCTCTCCTTCCTTCTCTCTGGTTTAGATCCCACCCCAGCACCACCCAAAGAGCAGCCGGTAGCGCCCAAGAGGCCTGGAAGTGACGGTTTGTATCTCAGCCAGCTGAACACACCTCCTCGTGTTTTCCTGACCTTGGCTTGTTTTGGGGAAGTTCCTTTTTTCCTAGAGGAAGTATTATGTGCTGCCAATGATGCAGCTTGGTCACAGGAACCAGTAACTCACCAGTTGTGTCTGGGGTCTGCACTGGGAGGGCAGGGTTCCATAAAACTACCTGGAGCCTTCATGGTTGGGTCGGACTCCTTTTGGCATCCAGAGCAGGGAAGCTTCAGCGCTCCTGGACGGCCTGAGCTGCTGGTGGAGATGGTGTTGGGTGTGACCCTGGAGTCTGCTGAGGGTAGATCTCCTCAGAGTAGAAACCTCTGAGAAGCACTGGCATTTTTTCAATAAGGAGGAAATGAGGCATCTAGAAACCACAGTAGAAACCACTCTCTCTCTTCCGCGCAGCACGACCCAGATGTTGTCACGCAATGGTTGCCATGACTACCCTTTCATACATGAAACAGTTCTATGTAGCTGCAGGGCATGGAGAGCTCGCTGTACAAAGAAGAGTCACTCTGCAGGCTGGCAGCGGATCAGAACATCAACATGGCTCAGAGGGGTTGGAACATGGACCAGGCCTCACCTGAACCGACCCCATCTGGTTCGACTGAAAGGGCATTTTTTCTGTAGGGCTTATCAGTTTACATATTGGATCGGTTCTGGAATCATGTAGAAAAGTGGTTTTGGTTGTGCTGCTCCTCAGACCCAGATCTAAGCACAGCTGTACTTTGACCCATTTATCCTTGTGAGTCCGGTTCGTCTGTTCCAGACTGGGAGAGTTGTTTAAGCTGTGGGAACACTGGTAAGGTGGCTGATCAGGTGTGCTTTCTGCTGCAGGTGGCTTTGAGCTGGATTTGGAGGAAGCTTTTGGACCAGGTAGGTACTGGGCATCTTTTCTATGGCCCAAACAGTTATAAACAGAACCAGGTCTTCATCACCTTTACTTCTGGTTTGGTCTGGTCTGTTACATTATTGATCATCTTATCATTAACATTTGTTTTGTTTCTGCAGATCCAACACCTAAAAAGCCTAAAGAGCCAAGTTCTGGAGGTACTGGTAGGTCTGAGTCCTGTTCCTCTGGTCCAGACCGGGAGCCTTGGTTAAGCTGTGGGTAGTGGGCTGATTGGGTGTGCTTTCTGCTGCAGGTGGCTTTGAACTGGAGGATGCTCTTGGACCAGGTAGGACAGAACCCATGGGGAAGATAAAAGTATTCACTGCTGCATGTCATCCTGTTTAAAGACCGTGAGGAGAATTGACATAGGAGAAAGTATTCAATGATGCAATGCAGGTAGATAAAGGAGATGGATGGACGGGAAGCTTTGGAGAAACCATCAACATCTCTTTGTTGGGTCACACTTAGGTTATGGGATGTTTTAGAAGTTACTGCACCAGGTTTTGCAGATCCAGGAAATGTTGGGATTGGTTGAGATGACCACATACATACAGCGTGTAAAATAAGTATTGAACACGGCACCTGTTTTCTCAGTAAATATATTTCTAGATGTACTGCTGACATGACATTTTGACCAGATGTCGGTAACAAGCCATGCAATCCACACATACAGAGAAATCAAACCATCCAAAAATGTAATTATGTGTAATAATTTCAAATGGCACAGAGGAAAATGACCGAACATGTGAAGAAAGGGAGGAGCAAAAAGGCACGGAAGCCAAGACACCAGCTGAGATCATAAGTAATTAGAAACCCCTTGTCAGTGCGAATTAATATCAGCTGGTTCAGTCGCAACTGATGGCGTATAGAAAGGTGTCGTTGGTATCACACAAGAAACATGATGGGTAAAAGTAAAGAGCTTTTCCAAGACCTTTGCAACCTTATTGTTGGGAACAGAAGAGTTGTTCCAAGAGGCAAAGTCCACCTGTGGAGAGCTTCAGACATACCTGGAATCAGCAGGTACAACAGTTTGAAAGAAAACGATAAGTAATGCACTCAACCACCATGGCCTGTATGAACACTCACCACGCAAGACTCCGTTGATGGAGAAAAAGTACGTTAAACTCATTCAAAGTTTGCTGCACAACATTTAAACAAACCTGTGAAATACTGGGAGAATATGGTCTGGTCAGATGAGACCAAACTGAACCCTTTGGATGCATTAATCCACATCATGTTTGGAGGTCAAATGGCACTGCACATCACCCCAAAAACACCATAGCAACAGTGATGACCCGTCACCAGTGACCCATCCTGTGAGTCTGTCTGAATCCGATCGGACTCAGTGAGGCTCTGGTTGAACAAGGTTCTGGTTCTTGGTGTGTTACTGATTAGCTTTCTCGGATACTGATGAAGGTTCTGCCTCTGTGTTTGCAGACCCAGCTCCAGAACCAAAGAAACCCGCAGATAAACCAAGCAGTGGAGGTGAGTCCAGCTGCTGATCTCCTAGTAGCTCAAAGCTCAGACTAAAGCAACGTTCCGGTGACGGACACTGAAGTTCTGTGTTGGTCATGTCCTCCAGGAGGAGGAACCTTTGATGACAAGGACCTGTTTGACCTCACCGATGAAGGCTACAAGCCTGACGGAGGACGCTCTGGAGGTGAGACTCCACCACCTTCAGATCTGGTTCACGTTCCACTGTGGTTTGAGCAGAACCACAGTGGAACGCTGCTGGTTCTGGTCATCAGCAGCTGGTTCTGAGCTGTCTGCTACCAACATCAATGATATCTACCAGCTCATTTCCGACCCTTCACACAGACTCAGTCACAGGGAACCACCCGGTCCAGTTCTGACCTTCTGTCCATTCATGATCCAGTAGCTTGTTTTTAACAGACACAGGAGAACCCCCCCCCCCTCTGTTCTTATCCCAATGGGAAGGAATTTGTTGTTTTTCCACTAAGGAAACAGAGAAGGAGAAAAAAAAAACCCTGCAGAGCTTTTATGGAAATGAAAACCAGATGGTTGCTTGGGTTTGTCAGAGATTTATAAAGTATCTACAGCGAGGTTTTCACCTTCAGATCCATTCCTACTGCACATCTCTGCAGATTTCATACAACAGACCAACAGCAGGTGGTGCATACCGCGACGGCATGGGGGGCATCTATATAAATCCAAATCTGGGGTCTGAATATGAATTCAACTTCCTTTCTTCCATTGATCCTAAAGCATAAAAGCTCTGATGTTTATTCCCACTCAGTACACGTATGACCCATGTGTTCATTCTGATTTGATGCCTTCAATCGATCAGAATGAGCTCAGGCCAGGAGGAATTCCCCCAGAGGAAAACCCAGACTGGTCATTTCAGCCCCCAGCAGCTCAGCTCAGTGATTTCACCCTCCATTCCAGTTATCCCAGTCATGGAGATGGCTTCTGTTCTCCCTCGGCGGTAACAGTCAGAACCAGTCTGTTCCACAGGAGCAGTGGGAGGAGTTTCCTTCTTCTCAGCAAACCTAGAGTTTCTAAAATAAGAAGGGAAACAGCTTTGCTTGTGGTTTCATTGTTGCTCCTTCAAGTCTGCATCATTTGGAAGCTAAAAATCTCTAAGCTGACTTCTTCTTCTTCTGCATGCAGGCCGTGCAGCGGACAACAGCAACAATAACCAAGGTAAGTTCCTGTGCCTTTGATAAATTGACCCTTTACTCTTTCTACATGTTCACAGCTTCACTTTGGTTTTAGGAGAACACAGCTTGTTCTGCCCATCCCAACAGCAGTTTATAAAATCCCTGTTTTTACCCCTGAAAACAAGCTGCAGGAGGGCTAACTCCTCTCCAGAATGAACAGCTTTTATTCAGGAGAGGAGTTAACCAAACCGGAGCACAGCTCTGCAGTTCAGGAAGGTTGATGGTTTGATAGCAGCCAGGCAGGACTTTGAAGCCTTCAGCTGTTCCTGAGTGAGGGGACCGTCAAAGCCAGGCTGGTACCGACTAAACGACTCGGATCGATCTGGGAAGGCTGGATGAATAAGAAAGTGGCTGTAAAATGAAACCGTCAAAGTGCTCGACACAGCACAGGCTGTGGTCGTTCTGCTTAAAAGCAAAGACAGGATGGAAGAGTTTTATCATAGCTGTGATATTCAACCACAGTGTTCTGGGATAAGCGACGCTGACTTACCTGCTTTCTGCTCTTTTTACAGGTGGAAATGATCAAACTCAAGGTAAATCATCTCTTCTATGATATGTGCTGTAAACTACCCATTATACCAGGAAAGAGTGACTACAAGACAAACCAGTAGTTGTAGAGAAGAAGCCCTTTAGTTTTTGCACATCTTCCTCCTTCCAACCGCTGACCTTGTTGAATGAAGCTCCTCTCATGTAGGATCTCCAATTCTGAGACAGTGAGCTAAACTGGAGCTAAAAACCAGGGTCGACCAGCCGACTTAGAACCCTGCTTAGAACAGGACAGGTAGCGTCTAAATCTGGGGAACTGCAGGTCCACAAAAAGCTCTGTGGAAGCTGGTGGAGGGAACCTGGGAGTCCAAATACAGCTATGTTAAGCACATAGAAGAGTCCTTCTCCACAAACACCAGGAGCAGGCGGCACAGGATGAAATCACAGCGCCACGAGCAGGACCCACTCCAGGACTATCTGAAACTGTGGGACACTCAGACCGTTTCTCAACATGCGTAATTCTGCGTTCTCGTGTGCTCGTGAAACGTCATCAGCCTCGGTCCGAGTACTGTTCCAATTCACAAGGATACAAAACCGAGAACGGAGGAAATCCCCGGATGTTGTTCTCACCCCTCCCTCTTTACCCAGCATGCATCAGAGCAGGCTTGTTGCGCTCTAAGGCTGTCAGTTTTCCCAGCATGCACTGTGCCAGCAGCAGTTTCCAGAGCTGCACTAACAGAGCTCAGTTCATTTTTCTGTTGCCGTTGTTCCTCTAAGTTACGTTTTAAGGTCATTCGGGGCGAGAATTTTATACATATAAGCTTTACTATGTGGCCCATTTACTGATTTAGTGCGTAATTTTTTTAAAATTCCGATCAGTGGAGCTCCGAGCTTACCCGCAGCCATAGCTAACGTTAGCCCGTCTGCAGCAGCCATAGCTAACGTTTGCCCGTCTGCAGCAGCTATAGCTAATGTTAGCCCGTCTGCAGCAGCCATAGCTAACGTTAGCCCGTCTGCAGCAGCTATAGCTAACGTTAGCCCGTCTACAGC
>JAUZNJ010033371.1:0-13196 GCA_034780135.1 Jordanella pulchra
ATCAATAGGTTAAAATCGGCTGCAGAACTATGCATGCAAACAAAAAAGTGTGTTTTTTTGTCTCGCTGTGGAGGTTTAGCTGCAGTTTTCCAGTGGAAAGTGTCTCATCTTTTGTGTGTTTTTTGCTGATACCTTTCAGCTGCTCGTGTTTTGCACAGCTGGAACACCTCCGCACTTGTATGTGAAGGATTTATACTGAAAAACACAAGAAAAGTGTGTGCACTCGGGTGTGGAGGAATGCCTCCCTTGTATATGTCATGTTCGCCTACAGGACACTGAGTGGAGTGTTAGGAGACATCTGTCCACCTCTTCTTTTTTCCTCCTTCATTCTCTCCCCATTTTTATCCTCTACTGTGTGTAAACATGGTTTGTTAAAGCGATATCTCAGGTTTTTTCGTAGGGTTTTCTTTTTCTTCCTCTAGCTCTCTTACCTGTAGCCAACAGATGTAATGTTTCAGTGCAATTATGTTAGAACATTAGGAATTTATCATTGGGTGTGTATAGCAATGAAAGGCATTCTTGAATTAAATGTAAAAAATATGCTAACATGACATTTTTTGCAACTTCTAAAGAAGGGACCCAGGTGGAACATAAAATGAAAGCAGCCCTCAAATGATAATGACATAAATGTAATGTTTCAGCCATTAGTATTGTGGGTCACATTTTATTTTTCACTGGATAATTTATTTTATTATCAAACATATGCAAGAAAGTCACTCAGCCATTGGTGGATTCCCCCAAAAACAGTCACTGTTATTTACGGGAACCTTTAGGAAAAATAATTCCCGCAGCCTGATGTGTTTTTTAACGCAAGATGCAGGTCTGATTCAGTTAAGAGCAAAGTTTTGTTGTAGGATAAATCTAGTGTTTAATTTTTTCCATTTGTTGAGGGTCAGGAGGTCTAATGCTGCCACAGTCATTGCTAAAAATATGTAACTGAAGCGTTTTTTGATCCATACCTTCAGTTAATCGGTTTCTGGAAACCTGTTATTAGTATTCTCTGACTTTCTGATTTTTCCTTGAGTATCAGTTTTTTCACTGATTTTTAAGTTAAGGATTTAGCCAAATGCAACAGAAACTTTATCCACATCCGTATTTTTGGTTCAGATGAAATTGAATTTGAATATTTTCACAAAAAACAATCGAGTTGGTTTGCTGTAAGATAGACTGGGTTCCAAAAAATACCCACTCTCCATTATGCAATTATGATACATGTAACCCAGTAGAGTGGCAAATATGTTATTTTATCAAATAATATTTGGGTTGTCATATGTTGTTTTGTGAACACGTGCCCTATTGGCTGTTTTAAAACAACAAATGAACGTGTGAATCAAGGCTAAAATCCTGGTCAAACAGATAACTCTGCAAATATAGGAACAAATTCACCACAACTTCCATCCAAAATATAAAAGTTTAGGAACAAAAATAATTCATCTCCAAGTCAAATACAGCTCAGTTAAAAACTAATGACCAAACCAGTAAAACTCAGCCAAACTTAGCAACTATGTACACAAAGAAGAAGGTATGAAAACATGACTGAAATCCACAATGAATAAAATGAAGCAGTGATAACACAGTTCAGGCATGAATTTTATGTTGAGGAACTTGAGGTCAAATTAGATTTGAACTAATTTGGATTTGAATTGCAATGAGCTCAAATCAATGTGTAACTTAAATCCAACAGGTGAATAAACATTATTTGTCAAAACAATGTTTTATTAAATTATTTCCTCAATCTGAAACCAGTAACCTTTATTTAATGGATTCTTAACTTTCAGTGGTTGAGCCAAGTGATAGCAGACATGAGGGGACTCATCTTAAAGGACTCTTTTGTGATATTTTGGTAATCAAACATGATGAGCATATGAGAAAACATATGAAAGTTAATATTATTTTAGTGTTTAAGCGCTTAGTAAAATAAAGGTTGTTTTAGCTTTAAAAAACGACTCATGTTAGCATGGTGTACTACATGGTCCATCTTGTTAGCTTGTTTTACACAACAGTGAACACATGAAGCGATCAGAAATGATCAAACCCCCAAATTATTTAGCTGGAAGCTCTTTACCTAACTTTGTCAAACCTCTTCTGATCTCTGTTAGGAAAAGGCGGAATTGTCTCCAGTGTTCAGCAGCTTAGCATGTCAGGCCCATAGCAGAGAAGCTGCCCTTTGTTCCAAGGGGTCTACATCTCCAGTCTGGCATTTCAAAGTTTCTTGTAAACTTAGAAAGAAATGTTGCAGAACAGTCTTTTTGCAGATATTTGGTTCATAATCTCTGCCAAAAGGTCACTTATCTTTTGATCAGCCTGCAGATTCTTTTCCATGACTTCCATTGTGGATTCTCCCTGATGTGATGAAGTGATTTGCAGAAATTGGAGAAGAGAGTCCAAAAGCAAAGCAAACATCTTCCTCCCACCCACCTATGATCCCAGTTAATATCAGCATGCACATGTCCCAAATGTCCAAAATTAGTTTAATGGTTTAATACAACGGACAATCAGAGTTTTTCCTCTAAAAGTGCCCACAATCGTGTGCACACCTTGCTAAAATGCTATTCCACAACAGGGGTAATCCACTATTTTCACTACCTTTCAACATCAGGTTCAGTATCTTGACCCAACAAAAGAGAGAGAATTATCTATATGCATAGCGGTGGTCTGTGAAAAGCAGCAGGTCTTCAATCTTTCTGTCCAACATTTATTGATGTCTTTGTGTGACCTCTGCCTCACCCTCATCAACTGCAGACTCCTAAACACATAATGCATCCTCAGGCAAAAAAAAACTTTCGTTTTCATCTTCCGCCACTTTAAAATCAACTCTACACATGTTGCTGGTTTAACTTGGAACTGCCATTAGCAAGCTGCTGCTGTCGAATCACACAGCGATGTCTCTGTCATCTTTACATGTACAGTAGTAAGCTAATAGCCTGCCTGATGGAGAGAGAGAAGAACAAACTAGTAAATGTCTGTATTAAAATTAAATTCCATTTGCAAAGCGAAACTTTAATTAATAGTAGCTAACCGGCCCACAACCAGTTTACAAAGGTAGCTGTTGTTAGCTGTTAGCGGATTGACCACACTGTGTCCACCACTGGATCCATGTAACCTTGAAATCATGGTCTCTCTGAAATGCCATGATAGTTTAATGTCAAATATCAGTGGGCTTAATATCAGTGGAATCATTGGGTCTTGCAGCAGGATAGTGGTCAAACACCATGTGAGCGTCAGTAGCGTCTCTTTTTTATGCCAAGTCTTGGGGTATTGAGAGGTCCTTGGCTACATTTCTGACATCTGGCACGGTGCATTTTGCTGTGCTTTGCACATCAGGCATCTATACTGTACATCTTTGAATTTAAAGTGTCTGATGCGTCCAAAGCAACAGATAAAAGAATTGGGAACGTTTGGAGGTTAAGGCATCAACCAATCAGGGAAGTTCATTTTTATCCTTCGGCTCCTGTTTTTAGTGTCAGATGCAGACAACTGAACTAAAAACTTAAATTAAGAAGATAAATTTATCACTTAGGATTAAATTCTGAATTGATCTGAAATTATTTTTGTCATTTAAAATAAGTCAAAAATATATGATATTCTGAACCACGAATGTATGCTGACATAAATACAAATGCTTTTTATTCCAACGACTAAATGCAATTTTTTTTTGTATTATCAAGTATTACAGTTTGGTCCAACTCGATTTTTGGACCATTGAGTCAGCATTTATAGCTGATATAGCATCTAGAAAGCTGAACCTTTGGTTATTTCAAATGTAACCGTGGGAAGAACAAACCTCATCTTATTATTTTTAACAAGCTTATTAATCTGAAATGCCTTAGAATAAATAAAATAAAAACACCTACATTTGGTATCTGATAAATTCCACAGTAAGAAGTTTACATTACTTTGTCGTTTTCTACAGTGCTGCACTAAAACTTTGACTAAACTCCATTAATTTTAACAGCAACCATGTTGGGGGTTTTGCAGTTGTTGTGATCACTTCATTCCCACCCAGGGGAAGGAATAAAATGCTGTGATATTTTAATACATTTATTATCCACTCCGGTAGGGGATGTAAAAATGTTATTTACTCAAATCTTACTCGTACTGTCATATATTGTTTATCAAAACACACCCTACTGCCTGTGTGTTAGAACAATACCTTAAAGTGTGAATCGAGGTCAAATCATGGTCAAACAGATAATTCTGTATAGAAGAATAAATTCACCACAACTTCAGTTCAAAGACGTTTATTAACAAAAATCATTCAGCTCCAAGTCAAACATATTTCAGTTTAACACTGTTGACTAAAAACAAGTGAAACTAAACTAAAACTAAGCTACTATTTACAAAGAAGAAGAAAACATGGTTGAAAACCAGCATGAATGAGATGATGAAATGATACAACAGTTTAGTGTGGATTTTATGTTTGAGAACCAAAGTTTATCTTCAAGAGTTTGGAATGTGATCAAATTAATTTTTGGCTAATTAAGAGCGATTTGAATGTCTTCATACTAATTCACAATGCAAATCCATGAGGTGAATAAAACATTATTCGACCAAATAATGTTTTATTAAATGGGTTGCTTGATCAGACATTAATAACCTTTAGTTAATTGATTCTTAATCGTCTTTGAATGTGTTAGCAGTTAGCAGAAATGAGGATCTATAAATGACTTTTGGTCATAATTTGGTAATCAAAATGAAATGAGCAAATGGCAGAACATAGTAAACGTTGACATTATATCGGTGTTTAAACCCTTAGTGAAAAGTGTTACTGTACTATGGCGCACCGTGCGGTAACTCATTGTTCAGTTGATTTTTATTGTCAATGGGACTTTTAATTCTTGGTGAAGTGAAATGAATGAGCATTTCACTAAAAGTCGTCACTGGTTCACCAGAAGCACATAAAATAACTGTCTTTCACTTTATTCAGTAAATAAATACAAGCTGCTTTCTCCACTGCATCTGCTACTGAACACAAGAGACCAACAAAGGAAAGCAACCAATGTTAGCTCCTCCTAATGTGCGCCTGTCCACTCTTTGCTCAGACAAGCGCCTTGGATGTCTAGATCAATTTTGCCTGATATCAAGTGGCTGAATTAAAGCGTTTCGACACATCGACGCCAACATGTATGATACTGCGTTGATACTGTGTCACTGAATCCTGGACCTTTAGCATCCCTACAGGCAGCCTGTCTGAAATCCAGTTGACATCAATTCCCATCAAAATCATTTTGACATTCCTCTGGCTGCTTTCCGCTTATGGTAACTTTTATTAATTTATATGTAAAGGTGTCAAACTTTAATTTTATCACCATTGGTACTGAAGGTGGTATAAACGTTCAAAAACATCAGTGGATAAATTTTAAATATATTCAACAAATTAAATGTTTACCTGTCTAATTATGTATTAATTAGTCTTTGTTTTTTGTCACATGAGAATAAAATGAACTTGTATAAATAAGAATGAAATGTGGGGAATGAACCAGCAAAAGCAAACCTTTCTTCGTCTTTAACGACTCGGTTTCCCAGTCTGCGTAACTTAGACACACGCACATGCACAGAGAAAGTGGGCAATGGTCTAAAGCTCAAATGATGCTAACTATCCAGATCCTCTTAATGATGCTAATGTCATTAGTTGTGTAGAAGATTAATAGCAGCTATTTACGGCTCATTAATCCATGCTGAGTGGGACCACAGATTAATTTGTTAATCATACATCAAATACAACTCCTGCTGTTGGCCACTAACTTAATCCTCATGAGAGTGAGTGTGTGTGTTTTAATACTCAGTAAAAATCTCCACCTCCTGCCTTTATTTCATGTTTATTTCTTTTCTCTGTGACTCTACTTTTCCACGTGCCTCTCCGGGTCTTATTAGAGTTTTGCCCGGGAGTCACAAACCCAGAGACATAATTCAGGCTTCAGTCCTGAAATGAAAACCTGCTGCCTCTGTTGTTTGCTGCTCACTCAGAAATAGCATCAAGGTAAACCTGTCATGTGGCATTTGTGTGAAAAAACAAATACAAATAAAAAAAGCTGCAATCCATTGGTATAGGTTTGCTCACTCTGTTTGTCACTAACCCTAATTCCTATGACTGAACAGCAGGCAGATTTTTCTTTTAGGAAATATTTATTCACCTTCAGGCAGTGTTTCCATTTTCTGCACAGGAACAGATGCAATTATTATTCCAGTCCTTTCAGTTCTGAAGGAACTAGATTCCCAAAGAGACGTGTTTTATCTGCATTTCAGCATGTCCTCAACCCCAAGATCTCATTTTGCATAGATTCTTACTTATCATGTGGACCAAATGACTTCACCAGAATCATTGGAGTGAGATAGTTCAATGTTTTAAATATAAGTCTTTAAAGTTAAACCCTTTAACATCCTCTCTGAGGATAGATAGTAAGGTCACAGCGACCGTTTCTCCTCTGCTGCCTAAAATATCTTGTGTGCATATGAAAATATTCAAATTTGCGCACTGCTTGTCTTGTCAGTAGTTTAACTAACCAAACAAAGAAGATGCTACATCTGTCCTCAACCTAATTTTTCACCAAATCTTCCAAAAACTGAGGTACAACAGAGGACTGAAAATAATTTTAAATAGAGACAGAAAAAAACGGCAGCAAGTCATAAGAGTAGGTGGAAAAGCTTGGCTGCGCCTTGTAGGACCTGGTTTTAAAGAAGGGTTAATTATTAAATAAAAAAGGATTAATAAACATAAGCAGCTAACAAAATGTTACCAGTCAGAAAAGGTGCATATAAGCTGCAACTTTTATTTTGTTTTTTTCTTGAATTAAAGATGCATTAAAATGAAAAATTTATGATTTTTTTTAGCAGTGTTGAACTTTGTAAAGGCCTGTAGGGTTTACTGATGAAAACTTTGTTGTTTAAAGGTCTGTGCAGCACATTACTGGATAGATGTGGAAGAAAAAATAAATATCGGGTATGTCATTACAGGATAGTTTTATTGATTATGAATTCACATATTAACTCATAAGTCATATACTTACATAGTTAGATAGAAGTAAGTGACTGAGAAATGCTGGTAGGATCCTGGTAGATGGTGTTACGTAGCAACACAGTTAGAGAGATAGATTGAATAGATTATTAACAAGGCTTTTATTAGCTTTTCTTTTTGTTCATCTTTTTTGATGTGAGCTGAACCTCTGCCAAGTGCTGAAGCTCGTTACAGAGACATGCATCCTTAAAAAAATATGAAGATAGATTATTGGTCTGGATCCATATGAGGTGAACAAATGTAGGGTAAAGAAACAGGATATTTCCTTATATTTCTTTATTGATTGTGTCAAAATAAAAAAAACCCTGTAAATTCAACATGATTTTAACATTTTTAGAGGAATGTAACTGGACTGTGAGCATTTAGATGAAACAATGAGGCATTTCTCTTCTACTTTACATTGTTGACACAGATGGATGTAGCTTTACATTTTTTAAGCAACATGAGTTTTTTTTAAATATTTAAAATGTCTCTAATAATAAAGTGATAAATACAAACCAATGCAGCATCAGATGAGTTTAAAGCCTTACTAGTCAATAAATGGTTAAAATAGTTTAACCACATTTTCTTCCTTTGATTCTCAGCCTGTAATGAAAACTTCTCTTCACTGTTTGATCGCCTTTGTTTTGTGGACCCTTAAACGCACCACTGTGGTTCTTTCATGTGGAACAGGTGAGGTTGTTCCTAATAGTTAAAGCACAGCAGCACATCCCTCCTGCTCACTTTAGCTGTTTACCTGCTTCACTACAAACGTTAATTAGCTGAAAGCTATCATCTCGTACGTTGCATCAAATGGTCAGTTCAGGGTCACAGATTGTGTTCACTGGCAGAGCTTGACTTTTATTGTTGAGGCAGCAACAAGTACAGCACAAAAATTGTCATAATAAAAACAAAAAAACAGGAAACCCTGAAAACACAGGAATGTGTTACTGTCTAGAGATCTGTCAGTTCAGAAGTGAGAAAAGTTCATTTATTCCTGAGTTTTCTGGAGGCTCAGTGAACAAAAGCCCCCAGACCAAAACAGTCTGAGCAAAATGGACAGAAAAAACAGCAACAGTGAGTTTATATTTCTCTGTAGGTTCAGTGCAGATATAGGCCAGAAGGAGTCCAAGTATTTCCTAGTAAGTAAATGTTAATGAAAATTCCTTCAAGCAGCCAAACCAGGCCATCACACCTGAGAATATAAATCATAACGATAAGTTGACAGTTTGCAGCTTGTCATGAACCAAACAGAGGATAGAAACACAAAGAAGCAGTCGTGTCCAAAAGATCTGCATAGTCCAACACAGATATGGACGGTGCACCGACCAAACCGCTTTCAAAACAAAAAGACAGCTTTAATTTTAGCCTTTTATAAGGAGATTTTCCCCCAGAGGTTTAAGGTAACGGAGTCGTTTGTTGAAAGATGAAAAGGAGAAAAAAGAGAAAAATGTTAATCAGAAACCACTCAGACCTTTTGGCCCCTGAGAACTTTCAAATTGGTGTTTTTGACCCAAGGAGGAACCGCTTTGCCTATTGGTGGATCATCGATGGGGAAAACACTAACTCCAGTAACAGTTTTCTCACTTATTTAACAGTAAACAGAGCTGACCGAGAGTCTCCACGCTTTGCAACATAAACACATGCAGTATGTTAGCTTAAAATAAAAGAAATAAATAAAAGCTGGATTTATCTTTTAACCCTTAAATCTGCTCCCTCTTATAGTTTCATGAATCCCAGATCTATAGAAAATGAAAAACACTGAGCAGGTATTATAATCTTTGTTACACTTTATGATAATCCCCTTCCTTTTTAGAGGGGAGGGTTTTTTTTTATTTTTTTACTACTGGCTTAACCCTATAACAATCAATTTTCTCTCTCTATCTGGGAAGTGCTGCTTATGCTAAAATCAGAGGAGCAGTGGAGGAGAATGGATTGGATGAGGAGACTGTAAATCCGTAGGGATTTCCCGTCCCTTTCCACAAAATCTGGGCTCTCTAATAACAAGCTTAGTCGCCCCCCCCCAAAAAAAAAAAAAAAACAAAGCCCCCACTACCCCTGATCAAGTGGATATGGAGTCAGATCATCCAGATTCACTCTGTGCACACACAGATTAAAACACAGTCACAGACTGCATGCTGACGCCTGGGATAAAGTCTCCATCGCCTTGTGTCGGAGCCAGCAGGTTGGTGTTTTATACCTGCAGGCTTTTGTTTTAATTCTGACCTTTTCAATGCATGTTTTGACAGAAAGGCTTGGCACCATGTATAGGAGCATTAACACCGGACACATTTAAACTACATTTGAGCCAAAGAAACACTGGATGAATAACATAACATCAATTAGAGACAATTCAAAATGATTTAGCAAATGCTTACTAATTAGCTGCAGACATAAATTTTTTTGTTTGTTTTTTAAATTAATCAAAATGAGGGGAAGACATTTGCATTTAGTCTTTTTTAAGGTTTAACTGTCCAATGCTTTGTCTCTTCTATTGCATTAGGTTGACTGAGACATTTATTTAGACTATTTTGTTATTATCCCTGCTGGTCTTATTTAATGGGGAACTAATTAACTTTAGTCTAAAAACCAATAAAAAAGGAACATTTAAGTAAATAGAAAGAAAACTAGAAGCTACCATAATGAAGGGTTCCCATAAGAAAATGGTAAAAGAAATAAACAATCAATGGTCTTCAGTATTACAAGAACCTTCTTAAAGCAAGAGAAAACTACAACCAACAGGTTGAATTTTACTGTATTAGAGTCTTCAATTCAGCACACAATTAAAAAAAGAAATAAGTCTGACAATGTAGACAGGATAAGGGTTAAGGCTGCTGCGTACGACTCAAGAACTGAGACCTTTGTGCTGCCCTCATAACAAAATGATGTCTATGGATATATGAAGTCAGAATCCACATGTGCTCTGAAGGACGTAGCTACTGTTTCTCAGTGAAGGTGAGGGATCTGCGCACATCTCATTTCCCTGAAATCTTGATGGATTTACAAGTGGTTTGGTTTCATACAAACATAATTAATGTGGCTGTAATTCTGGATGTCTGAACATACTGAAATTGCAGTACTTCGTTTTTAATTGTGTTACAGTTTTGCATCTCGACTAAAGCTAGCATACTTGCGCATGTTATCAAGGCTGAGACAAAAGATATCTTATCAAATAGCGAGATTTGATGAACAACACTGATGAAGTTTTATGTTTAAATTATGGTCTTTGAATAAGGTGATTGTGGTGGGACTGTAGTTATTAGCTGAGTGCTTTGCCAAAACCATAGTTGCTAAAGTAATGTAATGCATTTCCCAAACTATGCTGCTAACAGTTTAGCAACTAGGGTTTTAGTAAAAAAAAAGCCTGTTAAAGCCTTTTTACACGCTATGGATGGAGCTTCAATCCAGTCCTCCCGCTCGTCTTTTTTTTGTTAGCTGACTAAAAAGATTATGTTTGAATGAACATACGTGTCCAAAAAATGGAGAAAACTAGCATAAAAGTTTGCTCGTAAAATGAAACAATTTCATTAAATCTTTTTCTTCAACAATTACAAATTTGTTGAAGAAATATCAAGACTAGAAATCACTGCTGTAAGTGAGCAGGCTGACTGTGGTAAGATGGCTGCCATGTGCGTACGTTCAACCCCATTGGCCAATGTTGCTGATATGTCATCTAGCAATTAAATCGAGATCATTAGCAAAGCATCTTCAGGCTAATAGCTGTTCTATTCAAGAATTAGACAGGAATAAATGTTCATTAAAAATATCTGAACAACGGTAAAATACGTGAGTAATTTAAAACATTTTGCTCTTGCTTATCTCTTTATAAATCAGAAAACTGCCTCCTCTGCCTTCGTGTCACTGTTGTGCTTTGCTTTGCATTGGTGAATGGGTGTAAATAAGAGTTCAATAGCTGAGCTTCTACCAAAGTGTCAATGCTCTGAAATAAGACTTATTGTTCTTACGACCTTCAATAATGACAAAAAAATTACTCAGTTCTTGTGGAGTGTGTAGCAAGCGTCTCCTTGGAATCTGTATCCTAGGTTCAGGTTTGCAGGCAAAAAAACCCCAATACAGTATCAGGTGAGATAAGGGTTCTTGTCCATCTGTTAAATTTATGTGTGTTTTTTTAAATGTATTTATTTACATTTTCTTTCACTTGTATTTTTCAGTTTCTACCAACAGCAGAATGCATCTTGTCTTTATTCTTTATAGCATTAGGGTGTAACACAGCTGTGTTCATTAGGCTGCTAATAGCTAAGCTAACAGCATCTGCCATCTTTTCTTTTCACTTTTTCAGAAACTGGAGCCTTTTTTTATGATGAGGTTGCAGCTGGAGAGGATGTAGATGAGGCGTTGCTTGTCACACATCTTGTTCTGGTTTACAGATGGTACTCAGCAGCTCTACTTAGCAGTGACATTCACCTACTGCTCCTTTAAGATGCATCATCAGTCTAGTTGTCTTTTTTGGGGGGCTCATTGTTAGAGTTTTCCTGTTTTTTGCCTGGAAGTTAAAATATGTTTGAACAATTAGCTATTTTGACTTGTTTCACGAAGCCTTTCCTCAGGACGTCCTCTGGACGCCTCTTCACCAGAGCTACAACCTGTTAGTTTGTGGTCTGCCATGCCGTCCACTTCAGTCATACAGGAGGAAAGATTTTCAATGTGACCAACTGAGACAGAGAAATAAAAATAAAACTGTACTGTTTGTCCTATGAGAAAAAAAACCTAACTGAGTTCTGTTTTCATAAGCCATAATTATTTCTTATTGTTATAAAGTCAATTTTTTTTTTTAATTTTAGATAAAGATTAAAGTATAACATTAAAAATATTTAAAAACAACCATATTAATAATATAAGGACTGTTTAACTAAAATATAAGTGTGTATAAAGCTCTTTTTGGGAACTGATTGATATATTTTTTTATATTTTAAATAATAACTGTGTTTTGTTATCCGATCTTTGATTTTCCTTCATTCTCACCTTTTTTCTTTTAGAAGAAACAGCATATTTCCTTTGAGATGTCAATCTGGAGGCTTGTTCATCAGTCCAGATGTAATTCAAGCCCGTCTGTTGGTAGTCTGGACAGGTCTGTTTGGTCTGGGCTGCTGTTTTTATCATGCAGATGCCTCAAAAAGAGTTGGAAATATTCTTCATTCTGTCCACATCAGTCTGGAACTCTTTCAAGCTACACTAAGTGCGGAGCATTTCTTTGAATTCGGTTTGCTTTTCAAAAGATAACAGCCCTTCTCGTGCATCAGACAAACTTTGCTTTTATTTTCACTTTAAAGCTCTTGTTCTACTTAGCTGACCAAAAAAAACACATGAGGAGAAAGGAGCTGAACTGCCGCTGAGTGCATTATTACCTCCTCTTTTTAGCGTGATTGTTTTATATTTAGAGACACATTTTTACATCACAGATCCCAAGAGGATTGTCAAGATTGCATAAACGCAAAACCTCCATGAAGTGACACATAGTAGCTGAGAACAGAGAGAAAAGAAGATATAGGTAAGGATTTATATAAATGGGGAGGGTAGATAAAGAGGATTTGGGTTAGGCTTTAAAGCTTTCTTCTTAGCTGTGTTATTCCAATTTTGTTTTTTGTGTTCGGGACAAAAAACAACAACAAAAAAGAATGACATGAAAGCCTCTCCTGCTCTGGATGATGGTGCTAAAATGTGATTCTAAGCAGGTAGAGCACCGACTGATGGGAATCTGACTTTCCTTTTGATCCGCTGATCAAAGTTTCTGCTCTCTATTATCACCCTGCGGCTCAGCACTGTGGACCAGAAGGGAACTGCTGCCACGCCATGGGAGGGTTTTAGCAGGTACATCTGCACAGTCCTGGATGCATGGTCTGCAGAACTGTAGGATTGGTGGACTTTTCATGACTTTCTGTAAAATGGGGATGAAGAGGATAAACACTGTGATATGATTTTGTGCGATTAAAAGTTGAATGGATGAATGAGTTAGAAAAGAAGCGACTTTTAGTTTTGGGTTTAGAGTCCCTTCAGGCATCAAGAGAAACCAAGTGAAAGCAATTAAGATCTCAAGGTCCTTTGAAATCAGTTGCTAGTAACATGTTTCAGAATTAGTCAGGAACTGAAAGTAATTCTATAATCTTTGTGCTGCACAGAAGGCCCTTGGGGGGGGGGGGGGGGGGGGGGGGGGGGGGGGGGGGGGGGGGGGGGGGGGGGGGGG
>JAUZNJ010033372.1:0-13196 GCA_034780135.1 Jordanella pulchra
TCTATCTATCTATCTATCTATCTATCTATCTATCTATCTATCTATCTATCTATCTATCTATCTATCTATCTATTAAAACTCTTCATTTGAATTACCTGATTTTCATACATTTTCTGCATTTAAGAACTAAACAATAAATATAATTATATATACATTATATATATCAAACAGACTTTAATTATGAGTCACAGTCATAGGACATATTACAGAACAGTTGGAGTAACAATTTAAACTCTCATGAAAGTACTGGATGAGATTTACAGAAACACTTGTAAAATTTTGGTTCTGACTTAGAGAAAATAGCATAAACAATACCAGACCTGATTGTCCACATGTTTTTTATTCTAAGTTACACACACAGACTATCTGATAGTTTGACAGAATTATAGAAGATCATATTCAATCAATGTGACATGTCTAGTTTGATGGCAGATGCAGCCTTGATTTAAAAAAGTGGATCAAGTAATTACAAGACCACCTTCAAAAATGGTTACTGTCAAGCAAACACACAGAATATGTAGAAATACATAAATGAATCAAAAAATAATTAGGTTTATAGGTTTTTGACATGTTAAAGGATTCTTTAACATGAATTGGCTTGGCGGAGATCCTTGTTCTCTGAGGGCTTTTCTAGTTTTCTGATTGTTATCTAAGTGCAAAGTGCAGTATGTTCAATACATTAATGTTGAGATTTATATTAGCCTGAATTATTTTGTTTTTCAACTCAAGAAATAATTTCAAATAAATGTTGTTAACCCAAATGACCTTTCTACCCTACACATTCAAATATTTTACAAATAGTACAAAGTATTCCACTAACTTTGCCCACAAAAATCTCTAAATAATTCTTTAGTTTACGAATGTTTGTTTAAACTTGTACACTCATGTATATTTACCTAAGTCTCAGCTGCTGAAACGGCAAAATGTGATGGCCAAGAGAAGATAAATTTGCAGCGGGATGAAAGAATACTGCTGGCTGGTGAGGAGGAGAAAATTTGTTTTTCTAATGTAGTGATGAAACATCTCAGTGGTCCTACAGTGGAAAATTTGTTCCAACGTTTCCTTCTCTGGTAACACAGCAAGGCAAGTAAATCTTGATGTTTCTGACACACTGGCGGGGCCTCAACCAGACACTAAGATTACCCCGGAGGAAACAAGAAGTTTTTTTTTTTTTTTAATGAGTGAGTAAACGAAGAGAAAATCCTCAAGACTTTTCTCTGAAATTCTTTACAGTCTTAGTTCATTTTTAAGGCTGTTAAATAACCGTTTATTGTAAATATTTAGCTAAACATCTGAGAAAAACAGAAAATAAAATTAACAACCTGTGTTTAAATCTATTAATCTCAAAAGTATTTCCTGTTGTTGGTGAAAAACAACTCTGTAGCATTTGAGCAGGAAAAGCAGAAACATTTGTTCAGCGAATCGTGTTTATAATGGCCATCCTTCATGCAGATGTGTCTGCACACAATTACCAATGATTAAACACATATGTTTAGTTTCTAACATAATGTATACAATCATGACACGTCGCAAACAGTAAACATGATACCAGCGAATTACAAGAATATTGACCAATTTTATGTTTAATTGTTTTTAAAGGTTTACATTTCTCCAGCTTGCATTCAAAGATTTCCTCATCTACATAACAAAATAAACCTCTGATTTGTTTTTACATTGTCAGTATTCATATTTTGATTCCTAAATCTTGGGAGAATTGGCTTATTAAGAGTAAAGTTAAAGGTTACAGATTTTTTTTTGTTTAATTCAGATTTACAAGTTTATCTGCCTCGTCTTCAGTATAGTTTAACAAGTTATATGTTTTTTTATTTTGCTAGAAGAGCTTAAGAGGTATGTATCTCTGCTTCTTTCTGTGTGTCTGCTTCTGTCTCCTTGAAACCAAGTCAGTCTTGCCAAATGACCGCTCACATTGAGCCTGGTTCTGCTGGAGGTTTCTTCCTGTTAAAAGGGAGCTTGTGAGGGATTGCTGTCGAGTCAATGAGTTGATGCAATCGGCTGGTTTTTCTTAGATAGAAATCTTTGAAACAATGTGACTGTATGAATTGACTAAATTGTCTCTGTAAACTCCCTTGAGACGACATGTTGTGAATTGGCGCTATATAATTAAAAATGAATTGAAAATTGAATTGAAGTCACTTAATTGATCCAAAATCTCCAAAAATTAAATAGTTCTCCAATATCAAAAAGTTCATTAAAGAGATTTTCGTCTGAACCTGGAATTAACTATATGTAGGCATGAAAATAATCAAGAAAATAAAAAAATAAAAAAAAAACATGTCTCAATATTATGACAACTTATTGCGCAATTGTTGTAATCCTCCTTCATCTGAAGTTGTTCCAAACAAAAATCTATTATGATTTTAAATTAAATTGCTTGTTTAAAAAGACGATATATAGCAATTCACCGAGTTCAGTTTCTATCCAGTTGAAAATAATCTTTTTTGGCCTCAAATTCATTAGAAATGATCACAGTTTAATTCAAGACAATGTAGTAATATAGACAAAATAGTTTAATACTGGTCAATGCCATCCAGATTATAACACCGCTTTGTCTACTGTTTGCCATTTGGGAAATTATTCTTTTAAAAAAACATCAGATTATAATTTGGTAAACCATAACCCCTCATTCTAAACTGGGGAAAAAAATAGGCACCTGAATGAAGCAGTAGAGCATAGGAGCACTAAGTTTGGGTTACTTTCGATGGGAAAGAAAAACAAGGTGGTTTACTGGGAAATAGTAGCTTCTTCTCTTTCCTATACAGGAAAAAAAAAACACAGATAAACACAGAAGCCCAGATTGAGAACTTTTTTATGAAAAGAAATACAAAGTACACAAAGAAAAAGCCAATAGACTATCAGTGTGAAACAAAGCTAAACAGGAAGCAGTGATATCAGTACTTTCAATGGGAACACGGCACCTGCTCCTTGTCAATCCAGGGAAAGAAACACATTTCATTAGAGAAAAATACGCAAAGCTAATTTTATTTAATTCACTGTAGTTTATCTATATTGTGCTATTTTACTACAGACCTAATCTTAAGGATTTTCCCCAAAAATGAGCCCAATTTATTTAAAACTATATGGACATTTTTAGTGAATTCATTTCATACCAATAAAATACTCTTCATGGTAACCGTACATCTATTTCTAGACACTATTTTAGATTCTAATATCAGTTTGTCAAGTGCTCTACAGTAAGAAAGCTGTTTGGGGTATTATGCATCAAGCTAAATAAAGATCTATGGATATTTAATGAGTTGGTATCCATTTCTTAGCAAAGGAAGAGAACAAGACAAAATCATAGCATGGTGTTTGGCCCTGGTCTGATTAGACAAAAGTTCCTCTCACTCCGGAATCAAGGCATTGACTTTGCAGCAATCACTCCTTTTGAGCAAGCATGAGTTGACAATGGGGAGGAACATCGCCCATCTGAGGAAGAAACTCCACTAGAACTGGCTCAGTGTGAGCAGCTATCTGCTTTAGCCAAATGAGGGTTAGGTAGACAGAAAACAATCACACAAGACTGACTCATTTCCTTTTAAAAAAGACCTTCGCAGTCTATGTCTGTCTTGGATACAGACATAGTTTAACACAAAAGAAGTCAGCAAGGAGTAGCTTCAGTGGAAAAAAACACTGTGTCTTAAATCAAGTAATATTGTCAATATCCAGTTATGTTTGTGTCCGTGAGCATAAAAACCTTTAGCTCTGTTTTAGATTTATTATCTTAAAGACTGTATTGGACTTTTAAGATTAATGTTATAGATACAGTATTAAAATTCCAGAAGGGTCTAGCAAAAATTGGACATACTCTAAGAAAGAGGTTACTTTTGTTCTAATGCATTTTAAAAACATTACCCATCTTTCAGCTGACATAGCTCACTTAAACTTGGAAGACCTTTTTTGATTCAATGAAAATCTGATTAGAGGAGCCAAAATTCCTTTTTTCTGTGACTGATAATCATTCAGAAACAAAAGTTGACCAAAAGCAATTTAAGGAAGCAATGAAAGAAATCAGATCTGCAGGTACTGTGAGATTTCCCAAAGAAAAGTCTTTTAATTAAATCCCATTGTTAGGTGATTTAGGTAATGGGCCATCACTCAGCTTTAGATGGGGGTTTTCCTAAGAACCAGGAACTCTATCCAGGTTTAGTGCCTGTATTGTTCATTATCATCACTCATTTTCACATGCACACTTCTAGTAAGCCATTTTTTCCATATTTCCTTCAGTGAATGTTCCCCACAAATGTTTCTCCATTGAGATTATAATTAAGAATTAACTTCGTTCTTATCAGGGTTTTGGAATTGGTCATTTTAAATGATCTTGAAGGGTCATTGCTGTCCCTCCATTACTGCTTCTGTTTTACCATTTCTGCTTCCTTTATTACTTCTCTGTGGTATAGCTGCTCGGAGTCAGAGTTGGTCTGGAAGTTTGCCACAGCAGCAGTCATAGTGGGTAAGTAAAAGACTTCATGAAAATGTCCAAAGATCACAAAGAGTGGCTGGAGCAACAGACGTTCCTTTGTGCCATGATGAAGGTGTTTCTCTGACTCTTGTGCCGTCAGATTCCCTGTAACTACTCACCATTTCTTTCCAAATGTCATTTTCCACTTTGGTCAATCCCAGTGTACGTGTGATTTATCATGGGATAGGAGAGAGAACGATGCTGCTTAGCAAGCCCCCAGGTAAAAAAAAAAAAAAAAAGGTCACTCCGTAATTTTACTGTGTGGCCAAGAACCACTGTTGAAACCAAATTACAACTCAGGGTGAAGAGGTCAGCAAAGGAATGTCATTGTTGGGGTTTTCTTTTGCTTACAGTGAGTCTTTCTCATTGGATTTCCGTCCCTAAACCACACAAAAAGGCAGCAACAATTTAGAAATAAACACAGCAATAAATAGAAGTTTTTGCATATCATCCTTTTACTTGAAAGGCCTTTATTTCCTTCAGCGGGTTGATGCTTATAAAGTTCAAGCAAGATCCAAATTTTCAGAGATAAAAATCATGTGAGCACAAATGCTACTGGGGTTGGACTTGCCACCCCCTCTTTGCTTTGGAAGCTTTCCTTCGCTCAACTTTTCCCCCACTTGGTGCCAGCACATTTTCCACCCCTGTGCCAAAGAATAAACGGGATCTATCAAAATTCTGCTGATGCCTTCAGAGGAAAAGAGGGGAAAGAGAGAAAGGGGAAAGGAAATGAAAAAAAGGAGAGTGCACGGAAAGCATAAGGGAGAAATTCCCCCGGACTGAGAGGTGTTTTATGTTCTTTGACCTACAGTTGCACGTCTGTCTCTAATTAGCAGCAGGTAATTAGAAAGCAGTTTGAGAGCGGAGAAGCAGCCGGGACTTGTAGGCTGAGAAAGTGAAACGTATGCTGACACACCCTCAGGTCTTCTGTAAACATATAGGATAGATCAATGGCACGCCAAGTGACCCAGCCCTAGAAGTTAAGGCAAGACAAATTGTTCTGAATCTGTTTGAGAGCATATTAGCAGCTAGTTTCAGTCACAATGTTTGGTTTTTTTTTGTCTGTAAAGTGTCCTGAAAAAGTTTTAATACTCGTTAAATCTTTTCCAATTTTTCCTGTTTACAACCAGAAAAGTCTTTATTTTTTCATATCTTTATTAATTCTACTATAAGAATAAGGTGAGAAGTCCATACTAACACTGAGGATGCTCGAGACAAACCCATCCAAGGTTAAAAAAAAAAGAGCTTACTTGACAACTGTCAGCAGCACACTGCACAAATCCTGCCTCAAGGAAGAGTTGCTGTTGATACAAGTACTTACAGTTTTCATCTAGCCATGTAATAAACACAGCAAACACGTGGAAGATGTTGCTCTCTCCAGGTGATCAAATTATATTGTTTTTGGCTATCATGCAAAGCTGTTGCCCTTTTTATACTGTAGTCTGTAACTTTTAATTCTAAAACAATTTAAGATATGTTTTAAGTTTGACTATCTGACCATTTCCTATTATTTAAAGAAGGTAATCTTTAATTAATCTCATTGTTTCATGTCAGCTATGTATAATACTGTTTTGATCTGATTTCACTGGCTGCAGTGGCATTAACGCCTCTGTTGCTGCAGTGGGTGGAGATCTGTGTCTCGGGAGCCCTCCGGCAACAGGATTCACTTTGCATTGTCTACACAAACAGCCAGGTAAAATGAAGATGAGCACAAAAATTACTAATGCTTTTGGAATGTTAGGTTCAACATAAAAAAAGAAGAAATTGTCAAACGCCACTTGTAGTCCGTCGTTTGTGTGTTACAGCATGCTCAGTTAGCAATGGTAAATAAACATTGCATGTGAATTGAGGGGTAAAAACATGCATTGCAGGATATTATCGCCACCTGCTGTTGGTATGATATCCCACAGCCAACTAGAAACAGGGCTTAAGCCTTTTTTGGGTGGGGTGGGGGTTGACCTACCACTTGAGAATAACTAGTTAGAATTACAATGGTTGATCTGAAAGCTGATGTTTACAGAAAAAGATGTACAAAGCTGGTATTGTGGTGAAAGGTGGTTCTACAAATTCAGCAACCTGTGGTACTGTATACTTAAGGCTTCTTTTTAATTTTTTTTTAATTCAAAGTATGTATTTTGTGAGAAAAAAAATAATGTAAACCTCAAGATTAGCTGTTTTGTGTTGATCTAACACAGGAAACCCCAGCAAAAATCAACATCTGTGGTTGTTGACAAAATGTGAAGAAGTTCATGGGGCATGTATAATTCGACAAAGCATCTCATTTTTTGCAATGCTTAGGAATGCATAACCATCAGGAGAAAACATAATGCTAATTTAACATTTATTGCAAATTCCTAAAGCCTAAAATTTGAATTCTTACATTTTTTTTAAAGCTGTAAATGTGCAATTTCCAGGCAAAGGAAAATTTTTTTCTATTCTTTGACAGAATATATCTTGTCTTTGTTGGTGCAAGAAAAGTTTGCATTAGTAAATATGTGAGCCAAAATTAATAACAGGGGTCTGGGTGGAAAGGTGTGCTGTGCAATATTCATCTCACATGGTTGTCAAACTTTTTTTTTTCACATTCATTTTCCTTTAAGTTGTCCCCTGATGTTCAATAGGGAGTAAAACTAAAAGTAAACCAGAAACATGCTTCTTTTATCAAAGAAAAGAAAGCCTAATGTTATACTCAGAGTTATTTTACAGAATAAAACAGACTGAATAATTTCTAGACCACTGATGTACTTATTCAGAAACACTCTTTTAAAATCCTGTGCTCTCTAGCATAAAACATAAAAGTTCCAGTCACCATGACTCAAACACCTAGCAGGCATGAGGTGTGGAGCTTGATGCATTTTGCAGAGCGCTGCTGGGCAGTCAGCCCCCACCGCACACCAGTGTCTGCTCAGACTGGACTGCATCTCCAGAGGTGTGCTTTCCTCATCAGACAGCCAGTTCCTCTAAGTCCAGACAGGAACTCAAAAGTCATGGAACAGACTTAAAGCAGCAGGTAAGATTGCAGCTGGGTAATCAAACAACAAAAATCTGACTCCAGCAACTCAATGCAGGTTTATTTACCCAGCACATGAGAGATATTAAGACATTAAAGTGCTGTAGATAAGCAGAACACCAGAAAAGATACACAAAGAAAAGCACATAGAACTTTGGAACTGCCAATGCTGAGCAATGTTTATTTATTGGACTCAGGAACATAAGTGTACCGATCATTTTTTTAACTGAGGACCTCTGAAGTTGTTTTTGATATTAGCTCATTTATGTTCTGACATACAGTATTTCTAGTCCAGTATAGGGATTAGTCTTTTGGTAACCATGTAAAGTTCCTTTCTGGACTGCTTTTGAGCGAACCAAATTAGAATCAGAAAGTCTTTGTTATCCATTGTACAGAGCAGAGGGAAAGTTGTTTCAGAACAGACCATCAAAGAAACAAAAGAAAACCACATATATGAGGGGTCAGGTGAGGCTGGAGTCATTGGAAGGCCCTTTTCTCTGTCTTAGAAACGTATTATCAATACAGGGTAGATCAGTATAATAAATATCAAATCCCACACCAAGGAAATAATGTGGGGTTGAAAAAAAAGTTATAAAGTTGGAACTGTTCAATTCAAATTTGAACAAATTTTTCCAGGAATATTTTAGATCTTTTCGTTTATTTTTGTTTTACTCATTAATTTCATACTGGGAACCATTTCTTCTTTTGTAAATACCATCTCACAATTTGAACCTCTCTTGTAAATCTGATTTTATTGTAATATTTCATAAAAATTGTTTTCATGGGTTTTATTCTTCTTCAAATAACATCCTGTTTTTGTGACGAATAACTGGTTCTGTTGTTTCATTAATTTAATGTTGCAAGTTTATTTCTGTGGACTTTTTGCATATCTTTTCTCTTTACAACATAAAATGTTTCATATTGCACCTCTTGATCTCACAGCTCCTTGTTTACATTACGTCTGCTTCTCATTTAGTTTATGTTTCTGTTCTTCTTCTTGCCAACCTTACTGCCTGCTTTGCAGGGCCTGTGCTCATGATAACCCTGTTGTTAATCCGACCATGCAATCAAATCTGTTCATAATATTACTGGGAGCTGGTTGAACTGCAATCACTGTAATAATCCCTATGTTCTTCGTTTTTAACTCACTCTCAACACTTAAACAAAAGTTACAACCAAAACTAAACTATTTTTATAATTATTCCTAGAGGATAATTATAAAACAACCAATCATCACACCCTGTTTTTAATGGCCATCTTCACCAATAATTATGGGGAATAGTGCAACTTTAAGAAGACAACAGATCGGGAATCTTAGCCATAAGTAATCCTTGTTTAAGAGATGTAGTTCAATTAAAAAGTTAAATTGCAGCAGGAAAATATGTATCATCTAACCTGCTGCCCTTGTGTTGGTTTGGATTCTTGTAGCACTCACTATGCACGCTGAGTCCACCTCCTGAAACCCTACGCTGCTGAAATGTGAATGGAAATTGATGTGTTGTCTCAGATGGAGCTCCTTCCTCTCACTGCGGGCAGGCGAGACTCCACAGACCTCTTTAACCCCAGCGCTCACTTAACCAGAGGCCTTCAGCTACACTTCTGCACTGACTACTTGGACAAAACAGAGAGATAACTGTGAGGTCAAGTTTTCCTGCTGATCAGTTTCTCCCATGTTTTGTAGAAAACATTTAAATAAGCAACTATAAGGAAAAAAATATGCAAAAGGAAACATTGGACACTTTAACAAGATGTATCCTTTCTGAATCCAAATAGCAAAGATTTGCCTTTTTGTGATGGATTGAACAGAAAGAAAAATAATGCAAAGTTTCAAGCTCAATTGAAAAAGTTTTTTTTGTTTGTTTTTTTTGTAAGTCAAGCTGGCCTTAGGAGCGATGATGAAAAGATCCACTAAGCCAACGCCTGTAAATAATATAAATTGATGAATGGACTGTTCCTGCCAAATACACCAATTAGGAGCACAGAGTGGAAGTAGCTCTAAATAATGTTGGGGGAACGAGGGAAGCTCAGTTTGCTCCAGAGGATTCACTGAAGCACTTTTTTGTTTTAGTTTTTTCTTCAGCCACTCAGAGACACTGATGTCAGGATCCAGGCTCCAAAGGCCACAATGAGGCCATCCGAGAGCTTCGAAGCGGTCCAAATTTTATTCTAATTTGGGTACAGATGGCAAGTAAAAAACTAATACTATCAAAAAAAACTGTTTATCTCATATAATAGTAAGCTGTGTTTTTCAGGGAAATTTGAATAGTGTCATAATGTAGTAATAGATAGCCTATTGGTCTGTATACAAATTATGACAAATGTTAGCAGTTATTCTCACATAAATTGGTCACATCTGTTTTTTAAACTTTTATTTTCAGACCTTTTCAAAAGTTACAACTTAATACTTTCAATCTGCTGGGAGGAACAACGTGTACTTTTTCTTAATTTGTTCCTGAGACGTTAAAGTTAGATATTTTAGATGGAACATGTCTACCCCCTGCTGGTCTTTATGTGAAAAGCAACCAATGTTTATAATCCCAGGTTAACTTCACTGCCTTAAATGAACATATTCTTTGAAACCTTGAGGAATTTTTTGTGTATGTAACAGTAAAACAGCATATTATCCAAACGGGTATCATAATTTCTGTAATCAATTAAAAATTGTGGATGTTTTTTGTAATAAAAGAAAGTAATTCTCTAAGAGCTTAATGTCAGACAGAAAGCAGGAAATATTACCAGTCAAATATTTATATGATTCATAGTTTAAAAAAAAGTATAAACCTTTGTTTTGGCTAATTTACGTTGAGATGGCATTAACTATACTACATTAGCAGCATTCTGTAAGGACAGCTCGTCAGTATAAGGACTGGCTGCTGTGTCTCTGCTCTGTATGATCTTAAACTCCTTATTTTTGATATATTAATAATTTAATGAAATCAACAAATGAGCAGGCTAATTGGATTAGTCTTCTTTTTATTACACCATAAAGCCTAATAATTAAAATTTCTAAGCTTATAAACAGGTTCACTGAGTTTATATAAACAGATATTTGTAGATTATGATTTGAGCAGTAATAACTGTGATTGTGTTTAAAAGACAGGAAGAAAAACAAGCAAGTCATCTCTAGTTTTCAGGCATATTTAATTGGCACATGAAATTAAACACAATACAAAGTATTCAGTGCTCCAAAATGACAAGCATGGGGCCACCAAATGGAACTCAAAAGAAAAAGTGCAAAAACACACCATTTGGTAGGTCTCAAAAAGGAAAAGAAGTCTTACTAGTCAAAGCAATAAATCTGTGGTAAGACTGTCCATAGTTGAAATAGTCGTTTTCCTTTAATTTTTTTTTATTTATTTATTTTTTTTTAATAAAGTCATATATACTCTCTCTAATATCACCGTATCACATCCTCTGTACAGGCCATTCGAAAGGCCTAAAAGATTGGGGGTGAGGCAGATCGTTGCAGGAAATCTGCTGCTTCATTCGCTTTGTTTATCACAAAAAAACAAAGCCAGAAAATGTTGACATCTGATGAGATGGGGGTGGGGGGGTGGGGTGGGGCAGCATATTTATAGCTCTGCAAATTTGTCATTTTCTCAACCATAAGGGATCATCGCTTTCAGCACCTCTCCACAAGAGAATTATTCATGAAAATCTGCACGAAACAGAACACAAAAGCGTCGTATTGTTGTGTTTTTTTTTGCTGCAGAGAAGTCCATTTAGGCGGGATGAGTGACACCAGAATATAAAGAATCTCAAAGAACATACTCAAATAAAAAAAAAAAAGGTAAAATCTTGTACACTATGTGCCTTCAAATGTAGGGAAAGAGTTGTAGTCTTCTAGTCTGAGTTAGGCATGGGCTGGTATAAGTTTCCGGTTTATCATGATACAAAAGTTTCTTTTAGGAAACAGTCTGACTGTGATTTCAGTTTTAACACCTTTATTCTCCTTTTTTTTGTTGCTGCAAACAGTTGAACTGATCCTTTTTGTCAGTATGACTAAAAACACAGTAGTTATCTTTCTGTCAGCTGACTGACGGTGTGCAGCAGTGGGTGGAGTGTTTTGTGTGATCATTTCACCTTAAGAGAACTCCAGTGCCTTTGATATTTTAAATCAATTTAAATGTAGAAATCTGCAGGAAATTGTGGGTATTTTTGAAACCAGTAATCAAGCCCATGCCTACAGACAGTAGACCACATCTTTTTTTGTGTCCCAAGTGGTTAAGGCTCAAATCAGGTGATGATCTGCATGTTCTCACACTTCAGTCTCTGAAAAATGTTCATCACAGTACATTTTCATTTACAGTAGAAACAGGGTTCTGTTTTTCTTGAGTAGCCAAAACCACTCTGAGACATTTCTCACAGGGTATTGAACTGTAAACTAACCACAAGTCGCGTTAAGCTTTACAAACAAATAGTAAAGGAAATGCAAAAGACGTCTTTAACTGATAGATGTGTAAAAACAGTCAAAAAAACAAGAACATTATGGCTCCCGATCGTCCTCATCTGTGATTACACTTTGGAGCGCAGGGAGGAGAAGGAAAACATCACATATTTGCAGTTAAATACAAGGAGACATGCTTCTGAACAAACAAGACAAAAGAAATGTACATAAATAAAAACAATTTTAATAAAAAAGAAACACAGGCACTGAACCCAAACAGTAGCATTCAGGTTAATTTAAACAGTGTGACCAGGCAATGAGGGTTAACTGAACAGAAAGGCTCGAGGCAGCAGCAGCAGGACGGAGAGAAGTGGGAGCGTAAGCTGCCTCTCCGAGCCGCCAGCAGAGAGGGGCGAGGAGGAGGACAGGGCAAGCATGCACCACACCACACGCCCCGAGCCGTTGCCAATTGAGACGGAGGGGAAAGAGAAACAAGAGGGGGGGGCTTGGAAGCAGCTGTGCGACAGGTAGGCTGAGCTACCTGAGGGGGGGGGGGCGGGAAGGAGAGCAGGGAAAGGCTGTGGTCAGAGAGAGGAACAGACACCAGTGACAGGACACGGATTTGTTATGGATGAGAGTGAGGAGAAGAAACGGATCGATGGCCTCCAACCGAACCTGTGAACAGTGAACACTGCATGACACAAACAATGGAACAAATAAAGAAGAAACACAAAAAGCAAAGATGATTCCTTCAGTTTCAACTTGGATGAAACCTGCAAATGATTGCCTGTTCTTTTTGGGGCTGTTTTTCTTTTGAGTGAATTGTGAAAGTGATGGTCTCACAAATGAAACTGGGATGACTCTTTTTTTGTTTTATGTTTATGATCCCGGCGGCTCCTTCGGCTCCTCTGTCCTGTTTCTGACCACGCGCTCTCCCATACTTGAGAGAATCACAAGGATTAGAGGGGAAAAAAAAAAAACACAGGGTAGCAGGGGGCAAATAAGAGCGAGGAAGCCAGACAGCCTCTTCAATGCCGCAAGCAGAGTTAGTGACATTAAGAAGCAAAGGCTCTGCTATGGAACAAGGAGGAAGATGGTGTGCTATCACCTGAGTGGGGAGTTTAAATGGAGAATGTTAAGAGAGCCAAAACTGATCTCTTTATTCAGTGGAGAAAGCTCAACGCTGCCAATAATTTCCTTTGCCAAAATGTCTGTGAATTTCAGCGGCCTTCCAATCATCCATCTCTCTCTCTCTCTCTCTCTCTCTCTCTCTTAGATATATTTTTTTGAGATTCAGCCCATCTGTCACGGTGGTTTAC
>JAUZNJ010033373.1:0-13195 GCA_034780135.1 Jordanella pulchra
GAGGAGGTTCAGAGGAGCTTCAGAGGAGCTATGGAGGAGCTACAGAGGAGCTACAGAGGAGGTTCAGAGGAGCTTCAGAGGAGCTACAGAGGAGCATCAGAGGAGCTTCAG
The DNA here is from genome assembly GCA_034780135.1 of Jordanella pulchra. Lineage (NCBI taxonomy): Eukaryota > Metazoa > Chordata > Actinopteri > Cyprinodontiformes > Cyprinodontidae > Jordanella > Jordanella pulchra. Next base: position 112 of record JAUZNJ010033373.1, read on the forward strand.
AGGAGCTATGGAGGAGGTTCAGAGGAGCTTCAGAGGAGGTTCAGGCGAGGTTCAGGGGAGGTTCTGGGCTTTAATGGCCTCTAAATAAAACCTAAATGTTTGATTTCTGCAGAGATGATTTAGGAGCCATAAAAGCTCTGAACCTCATCAGAACCTCATCAGAACCTCATCAGAACCTCATCAGAATCTCCTCCAGTTTCATCCTCTAAACCTCGGCGGCCATCTTTACACTGACCTTTGACCTCATTGGTGTCCGCTGTCCTACTATCTATCGCCATGACGATAGATGATACAGCTCCTCCTGGATGGAACCAGAACCGGTTCTGGGCCTCCATCCTGTTCTCAGATCAGAACCTGCATGTCAGAACTGTTCCAGGACTAAACTCGGCGGAACAGAACCAGTAACCCTAGTATGGGTCGGTCAGAACCCGGTGCTCTCCTGTTGGGTTTCCTTCAGAAGCTGCTCTCTCTCTGTCTCAGTGCTCGGCCGCCCACTTGGCTGCCTCCCCGATGAACTCGGACTGTGAGAGAGACATTCGGATCTACGTAACCCGCCGGCTCTTATTCCCCAACATCTGGACTGTGAGCAGGAAGCTCGGCGCTGATGTCGAACCCAGACCCGGTTATATGAGTCCAAAGTAGAGCCCGTAACTGAGCTCTCAGGAAATGAAGGAGACTTTGATTCTAAAGGAGTCAGAGGCTGTAAAGCTGCTCGGTTCCACTGGACCGGTTCTGGGATGGACCCGTCACCTGGACCTGCTGCAAGCAGAACCGAGCAGCTGCTGTTTAAAGGTGGACGGAGGTGAGGAAGAGGAGGAGGTCAGAACCACCGGTTCTGCTTCTTCTTTGTAAACTGACAGCAAACACATTTCATTTCCTGCAGGTGTAAACCTTCACCCTGAGGGTTCAGAACCGGCCGAACAGAACCATGTGTCTCCAGGTTCTGCTGCAGGTTTGGTTCCAGTTTCTGCTGTAGGTTTGGTTCCAGTTTCTGCTGCAGGTTTGCCTCCAGGTTCTGCAGGTTCTGCTGCAGGTTCTGCTGTAGGTTCTGCTGCAGGTTCTGCTGTAGGTTCTGCTGCAGGTTCTGCTGCTGTCTGGTCACTTAGCGCCCTGCAATGAACAGCTGCTCTCAGGTTTCCCTCACATCAGGTCCACAGGGAGTCTCTGAGGAAACCACTTCCTGATCCGATTGGACCGGTGCCGAGCAGCTGCTACAGCTGGACTTCACATTAATGTAGGCACCGCTGCAGCCAATCACAGCGCAGCTCTCCGTTTTGTCAGGATGTGTGCTGTCCGTTGCCATGGCAGCAGCTTCCCTAGTTTTCCTTTTTCTCTTGTTGTGTCTGAGGAACAAAAATGGATCCAACAGAACCAGTGGGAGGTTCTGTCCTCTGATTGGCCGGTCTGGGATGACAGCAAAGATCACCCTCTCAGGATGTCCTCTAAAACCTGGAGAAGCTGCACCACGGTGGAGATAAGAGGAACATCTGGATCCCAGGAAGGAGAAACATCTGTGACCTTCAGCTTCTCAGCAGCTTCAGTTCCAGTGTTCCGGTTCCCTTCAGGAGGACGATGATGTCATGATGTTTACCTTCAGAGAAGGATCTTCTCAGTGGATCCCTGCTGCTAGAAGGTCCTGGAAGCTCCACACAGGTCACTGGAGTCTGAGGCCACATGGACCCAGAGTCGGTCACCAGAGAGGGGAGTTTAAAGGAGTAACTAGTTAGTTACTAGTTACTCCTCATGGAAAGGACTTAGTCAGTAGCCAGAGTTACTAATCAGTTACTTTTAATGATCTAAAATTGAAAAGTATTTGATGATTTTAAAAGTTTATTTTGTGAAATATTTGATGGTAAATGATCAATTAAAAGGACTAAACATTCTGCTGCATGTTGTGTGGAATCATTACAAAGATGTGATGATGGTTTTATTTGAATAAAAGAACAATAAAGAAAATTAGATGTTTTAAGAACGTTATGTTTTTACACATTGACAGATTTCAACAGGCTGTAAAATATGTATGAAAATGAACAATAAATATTTTAAGGAGTTTAATAAAAATATACTTTGGAAGGAAAAAAACAGAGCTTAGAGAAAACCCAGCAGGACTGAATAATCTCTGGTGTAAAAATACATAAACTATGCAAATAAATTCAGTATAAAAGAGAAAAAGTCAAGAACATAAGACCCGCCCACATTCCAGGTCCTCAGCCAATCAGTGTCCTGAATGCATAACTCAGCTTCCTGCTCTGCCTGTTTAAACAGTCGGTCAGTCAGAGCAGCTTTAGCAACAAGTTTGATTAGATTAATTGAATGGATTACTGGTTACCGACTCGGTTTCGGACGCCGCCGTGACCCGACCCGGTCATACAGGATGGATGATGAGTCCAACTCCTGCTCAACCTCAGGAGGATCTTCAGGGTCCGTCTGAAGCATGGAGACAGATCCCGTCCTGAAGTTCTGCAGAGCAGCAGATTCTGGATCCAGGTTCCATCTGGGTCCATCCGGGCTTCTTGCAGAACTTCTTCCCGACTCTGGTCTCCATCAGGAGCATCTCAGCAGAAGATCTGAACTGATCAGAACCACAGCAGTAGGCGTGGAATAACGTTCAGAACCTGATCCAGTCCAGAAGAATCAGAACCAGCAGAAGGTTGTCAGGAAGCTTCTGTTCTGTTGGAGATGTTCTTTCCTGGTCCATCCTGGAGGAGGTCCAGTTAGACCCAGAAGGTTCTGGAAGGATGATGGACCTGGACTTGAACCACATCATGTTTGGAAGCTGGTGTGTTTCAGAACCGGTTCCGTTGGTTCTTAATGTCTCTGCAGCTTCTCGACACCATGAGGAGGACGGTGGTCCAGGTTCTGAGCGGTTCCAGTTTGGAGCATCCCAGCAGACCGGGTCAGAGCCTCCAGAATCCCAGCTCAACTTCAAAGAAGGAAAGCAGCTGAGGAGGAGAAGATCCGCAGCAGACAGAACCAGAACCTCCTAGTGTGAGGCATGGAAGGGGGGGCATTATGGTCCGGAGCCTGACGTCTCCTCAGGATCATCTAACAGAACCAGGAGCTCTGCAGGAGATGATTGGGTCTGTGCTTGGTGAGTAGAGTTCTGCTCTGATACCAGCAGATGGTTCTGGAGAACATCTCTGAGGTTTTGGACCAAACGGTGGCGTAAAGGGAACAAAGACCGACCCAGAACGCTGAGTCATGTTTGCTCTGAGGCCTTCCTACTGACCAGCGCAGCGTTCTGGTTCTGATCCGGATCAAAAGGATGCTTCAGGAAGTACCGGATCTGTTTGGTCCCACAGCTCTGGAGCGGTTCTTTGTTCCCCTCACAGTTGAACATCCCAGGACCTCCAGATAATTTGCTGCTGATGTGTTCGGGTTCAGTTCACCCTCAGCCCCTCCACACGTTCCCTTCATCACTTTCTCCATCTGTTCTCTCCTCCCTTTGAGTCGGAGCATCAGCCGTGACTCCCGGTCCAATTATAAACTCCACTCTTTACATTCCGACCCCCCCGGGCCCTGCCGGTCCACCCAGGCCCCCCTGTCCCCGTTCTGAACTCTGACAGCCAGGATCTGGGATCAGAGGCGGCGCCGTCGGTTGGACAATGAGAGCTTGTGACCCGGTGCTCCTGGCTGCAGAGTGTGTACCCGCTCTGCTGGGTCACGTTTCAGCCCGTCCTCCCCGGTTCTGATGGGACACAGAGTGGATTCACCGTGTCATCGGCTGAGAGCAGGGTTCTGACCGACTGTAATGCAGAACCTCCTTCAGAACCAGGCAGGATGAAAGGTTATAGTGACATCAGATTAACTTTATTCGACCTTCAGACGAGTTGAAGGTCGTTTCTGATTAATTAAATCCTATTTTTGTTTTTTTTAGTTTTACGGCACTAGTGGCTCGTTTTTCAGGATGGAAACTTCAAACACCAACAAACTGTGTTTAACCAATCAGAATCCAGGTTCAAGTCTTTGAACTTATTAAACCTTTAACAAACTTTTAAGTTTAAATGTAATTAAAGTAACACCGTTGCTTTTAGCCACTTGGGGCGCTAGAGCTGTAGAGTCCCGGGTTTAGCGCCCCCTAAAGGCCACTGGCAGCACTGTGGATAAATGAACCATGTTCTGGAATCTGACAACAGAGCCTGGATCAGATCCTCCATCAGAACCAGAGACATGTCCGATCAGCTCAGAGTCTGATCTGTTTGCTTGGCTAACAGCAGTTAGCATAGTTAGCTCTGGGTCACATTCAATGACTAATCCGACCATTTGAGGTGAGAGGAGCATCGATAAAACTAATTGTAGGTCACATTTGTCCGAACACTCATCCAAGGTTGGCAGGGAGTCAGCAGCCAGACCATCAAATAGATTTTGAACCAAGTCAGGTGAGAAAATCTTTACTTTTACAGCATTTTGACTTTTTTAAATGTGATCATTCATCAGGAAAGATCGGATGATGATCAAAGATCGGATCAAATCAATGATCTCATCGTGTTTAAGCTCCATAATTAGCTTTAGCTCCGAGTGTTTTGTTCCTCAGTGTTTGAGCCAAATGAAGCAGATCCTCTTTGACTTTTTCCGGGTTTTTCCTTCAGGTTCTGCTGGAGACTGAAGCAGGCAGAGATGTTCTGAGCCCCACAGAACCCTGAACATCACATGACTTTGTTCAGGTTCTGATGGTCTCAGAACCCGCAGCAATCCCAGCCTCAGTGCTGATTTGCACTGCTTGTCTGCGTTCTTTATCAGAACCTCCAGAACCTCCTGCTCTCTCTGAGGTTCTGGATTCACCTGGTACCGTTTAAAGGCTCCTGCCTCTTTTGGATCCCTGAGGGCACTTCTTACCAGAATTCTGAACTGTTTGGGATCATTTTATATTCTGACCCGATATGGATCCAGTCATTTTTATCTTTTGGGTTTTTTTAAACAAATTGTCACTACAGAACCAATCCCATGTAAAACCCACTGCCCTCCAGAACTGGACCACAGAAGGTTCTGAAAGAGCGGCTGAGGAGGGGGAGCAGAACAGGGTGAACTTTCCACCCGACCCTCCGACCCAGAACAAAAACGGGTCGTTTGGATCCAGAACTGACTGATCCAAATGAACCATTTGAGCAGAAACAATCAGAACATTTTAAATTCTCTCAGAACCCGACCTCTCATCAGAACCGGACCTTTGATCAGAACCAGAACGCTGATCAGAACCGGACCTCTCATCAGAACCGGACCTCTCATCAGAACCAGACCCTGATCAGAACCGGACCGCTGATCAGAACCAGACTGACAAAGATCAGAACCGGACCCAGATCAGAACCGGACCCAGATCAGAACCGAACCCAGATCACATAATCGTCTTAAGAGCTTTGATGATGTTCAATGAAGGAATTGTTTTCATATTTTTTTCAGGTTCTTCTTTCAGTGAAAATAATTCAGGTTTTCTGTTGGTAAGTTTGCTCTTGTTTATATGAGATTTAGCCATAAATAAAAACATATTTATAAAGGAGAAGGCGCCACCATTGCTATCATTAGGAGACTAAAAACAACATCCTTAAACTCGTACGGAAATCAGGAAAGATAAAATCAGTGATGAATCTATTAAAATCCCTCCAGATTTGGAAGGAATCAGAATCAGAAGATCAGATTCTGATTCTGATTCAGAACCGGACCCAGATCAGAACCGTAACTTCATATGAACAAAATAAGTGAGGATCTGTTCCTGGTAGCAATTGGCAGAAGGAGCCATAGATAAAAAGAGTAGAGCAACTTGTTCAGCGACAGAAACTGCAGCTATAGTTCTAGGAAACGCTCCCAGCCAAACATCACTAAGATTAAGACAAAAGACAAGTTTGTCCTGAAATCGCTGCTGGTTCCAGTAAAACCGAGCTGGTCTCAACCTCGACTAGTCAAAGTAACTTAGGCTAGCTAGCTTAGCACAGCTACGTTTTATAAAGCTGCACTTTAAACAGATTCGACCACCTAAAACTACAACCACGTTGATGACGTTTGTAAGAAACCAAACTCTGCGTAAATCTGTGAGGTTTTCAGCGAGATCTGAGTATTATGGTATGTTCAGATCACTCAGCTCCTGTGCAGTTCAACACATCCGGTCCAGACTGCTGACTGTGGTAAGATGGCCGCCGGTAAGGAGGTCAGAGTCTGAGTGAGACATCGAGCCTTTGCTATGGATAAGCTACTTACAACTAAAGCGACATAAAGCTACAGCTTTCAGGTAGCTTCAAAAGTCTCCTATGGCGCCAAACCTTTCTGTTATACCAAGGTTGCTTACAGCGCTCTGTGGTACATAGCGCCAACTACTGGATGGGAGGGACGTTTGAAATGCAGCTGGCTCCTACAGCAGGGCTGTCAAACTGGTTCCAGAAAGGGCCGTGTGGCTGCTGGTTTTCTTTCCACCCAGGCAGCAGCAACCAGACTCCAGTCATCAAGTCATCAGGTTAAGACTAGAATCACTTGATGGGATGAATGGAGTCTGGTTGCTGCTCTTTAGGTGGACAGAAAACCAGCAGCCACACAGACCTTTGGAACCAGTTTGACACCTGTGTCCTATTGAAAAGACGTGAGGTGTCTGACATGTCAATCATCTGGGGTGGCACTGGGGGGGTTCTGGTTCTAGTTCAGCTCCTGGTTCTGGTTCAGGTCCTGGTTCAGGTCCAGGTTCTGGTTCTTGTTCAGGTCCTGGTTCTGGTCCTGGTTAAGGTTCTGGTCCTGGTTCTAGTTCAGGTTCAGGTCCTGGTTCAGGTTCTGGTTCTGGTTCTGGTTCAGGTCCTGGTTCTGGTTCAGGTCCTGGTTCAGGTTCTGGTCCTGGTTCAAGTCCTGGTTCTCGTCCTGGTTGAGGTCCTGGTTCAGGTCCTGGTTCCGCTCCTGGTTCAGGTTCTGGTTAAGGTTCTAGTCCTGGGTCAAGTCCTGGTTCAGGTCCTGGTTCAGGTCCTGGTTCAGGTTCTGGTTAAGGTTCAAGTCCTGGTTCTGGTCCTGGTTCAGGTCCTGGCTCAGGTCCTCGTTCAGGTTTTGGTTAAGGTTCTGGTCCTGGTTCAAGTCCTGGTTCTGGTCCTGGTTCAGGTCGTGGTTCGGGTTCTGGTTCTTGTTAAGGTTCTGGTCCTGGTTCAAGTCCTGGTTCTGGTCCTGGTTCAGGTCCTGGTTCAGGTTCTGGTTCTTGTTAAGGTTCTCGTCCTGGTTCTGGTTCCGCTCCTGGTTCAGGTTTTGGTTCAGGTCCTGGTTCTGGTTCCGCTCCTGGTTCAGGTTCTGGTTCAGGTTCTGGTTCAGGTCCTGGTTCAGGTTCTGGTTCAGGTTCAGGTTCAGGTTCTGGTTCAGGTTCTGGTTCAGGCTCTGGTTCAGGTCCTGGTTCAGGTTCAGGTTCAGGTTCTGGTTCAGGTTCTGGTTCAGGCTCTGGTTCAGGTCCTGGTTCAGGTTCTGGTTCAGGTTCTGGTTCAGGTTCAGGTTCAGGTTCTGGTTCTGGTTCTGGTTCTGGTTCTGGTTCTGGTTCAGGTTCTGGTTCAGGCTCTGGTTCAGGTCCTGGTTCAGGTTCTGGTTCAGGTTCTGGTTCAGGTTCTGGTTCAAGTCCTGGTTCAGGTTCTGGTCCTGGACCATTGGTTCAGAAGGTGCGAGGTGGTCCCCACTAGGTATGTAAAGCCCAGCTGTGTGTGTGTGTGAAGGAACCTCCAGCAGGTCTGGGTTTGATTCTCGTTCTCCTTCCTTTCACTGGTTTCCTCCTGCTGTAGTGCCCTGGAGCAAGACGCTGCAGCGCTGACCTTTGTGCTCTCGGTGGATTTGTGGGATTAGTGGAAACAATAACAGCTCTGTGGGTTCGAACATGTTCTGGGTGGGTCCGTTGTTCTGATGACAGGAGAACCTTTGGTTCCCAGAACAAAAATCTGATATCATCCGTCTGGTTGTGCCCTGGGTTTCGTCTGACAGGACTCACAGCTGCTACCCATCAACCCTCACAGCCTCCATTGTTCCTCAATCCCTGCTGTTCTTCTGGAGAAGGTTCTGAACTAGAAAGATCCAGGAGAAAATGTTCCAAACATCTGAGAGATCTTCCCAAACTAAATGCAACCCTGAAAAACAGAGAATGATGAAGTCCAGGAGGCCCTGAAGGCACCATCCATCCGCCTGCCTTCACAGCCTCTGACTGCTCGTTTCCCTCCAGAACTGGCAGAACCGCACGGTTCTGTCTGATTTCACTGCAGAACTTGGTGTGGATGGTTGAGCACCGTTTTAATATTTAATGACGGACATTATTTAATAGTTTATTTATTTCAGTGCTTCCGTCACTCAGTGAAACACATTCATTCATTCATTTCATACACATTGAGGTTTTAATTCTGATTATTTTAGCTTAAATTAAATCAGTTTTAAATTAGAAAACTTCATCAGAACAAAAGCATTCAGATACAGAAAGTGAAACCTGGTTAAAGGTTGTTAGCTTGAATCTGATTAACTGGTCTCAGCAGAACCAGGTTCTGATTTATTGGGTCTGATTTTATATGAGCAGTTTTTCTCCTCATCCTGCAGATAATATTCAGCTTCATATAAAAAGACAAACTTTATTTTCTCCAGCAGCTCCTGCAGTTCCCTTGTGGTCTGGCTGTCGACTCTCTGTTGAGCTATCTACTCTCGTTATTTGGACTCACAGTCCCCGCTGTCCTTCTGGAGAAGGTTCCGAACTAGAAAGGTCCAGGAGAAAAAGGTCCAAACATCTGAGAGTGAAACTAAAACTTTAAAAGCTCCATTTTTAAATTCCTGCCAATCTGTAAAATAAAAAACTGCTTGATTAAAAGGACTGATCAGGTGCGGTCATTAGACACAGATCTGCTGTAATGTCTCCAGTTCAGGGGCCAAGCCCGGTTCTACAGGCTGCTGGCCCCCATCTAGAACTGTCCCTGATGAATCCTATTATTGAACCATCATGGACCAGAACATTTGTCTAAGATCGGACCTTGTGTGTGTTTGTGGTGTTGAAACGGTCGGATATATCTTTGTTCCGACTCCTCCTGCATCCGGATGCTTTGAATTCCTCTGGTTTTGTCTCCTTTACACACGTCTGGTTCTCCTTATGTCCTCCTCCACTGAATGTTCTGGCTGTTTTGAATCCCTGCTATCCTCCTCTGTTTGTTCTGGTCCGAAGGTTCTACTCGGACCCTAGTGTGATCCGGATGCAGCGCCTGGACGGGCTCAGCTCTGTGTGTGAAGGGCTGCCACAGGCGGACGGGTGTGTCCTGTTTGCAATGCACCATGGGAAATCAGAGCGGCGACGCTATCAGAGCAGCAGCTGTGTGGACGGAGCAGAATCTGTGTTCTGCTGTTTGTCCCCATCTTGACGTGTTTTTCTTCACTCTGTCGGCACAAACCCAAGGCCTGTTTGTGGTTCTGGTTCTGGAAGCTGATTGATCGTTCATCTCACCTGTGAAGAGTCGACAGCTACGGATCAGTGAGATGAAAAACAGGAAGGATCCAGCAAAAATGGCTCTTTCACCAGTTCCTTCATCTCCAACCAGGTCCGATCCAAATCCTTCACTCATGGAGCTTCGGTGCTGTTCAGTTAGTAACTATGGCTAAAAGGTTTTTACTTTATGCCTAAATTCATTTAACTGAACATTATCTCATGAAAACCTTCATGAACCTTCTTCGGTTCTGATCCAGTGGATCTTTATTGAGGCCTGGCCACGCCCCTTCAGGACGCTCAAAATCTCACGACTTTGGTGACGCTGAATCCACCATTCCTTGTCTCTGTACTGATCCAATCTGAAGCTGATAGCTTAACATTGATTAGAGTTTGTTCAAGTTTAACTCATACAAGAAATGAAAAATGCCTCAAAACGACCCTTTGACCAAAATGGCCGACTTCCTGTTGGTTCTTCACTGTATGTTCCAAAGGTGTTTTTATTTTCTAGTTTTATAGAGATTTAGATCCCTATAGGTCAAAGGTCAGCGTCTCTCACTTTAGGGGGCGCTGTAGAGCAGTTTAGCCCCGCCTCTTTTCCATTGAAAAATGGTTCATTCCATTTATTTCTTGTTCATTCAAACTTCCAGGCTTTAAATGTACTGGAACGCCCCAGAAGGTCTGTCTAACAGGAAGTTATCCCGCATCCAAGATGGAGGATTGACAGCGGGTAAACTTTCCCACGCTTTATGTTGTATGAAATGTTAAGTCTGTCGTTTCAGCGATTAGAGGACGACGTGTTCCACTGTTGTGTAAATGGTTATGAAATGTAATAAGATAATTTATGTTTAAAATAAGAAAAAACAACTTTATCATTTTATGTCAAATACATAAAAGCTAATTAACACATTTGAACTTATTTGAAAGACATAACTATTCATCCTGGTGGCAAAAACACTTATTTGAAGACTTTTCTCCTTGTCTGTAGATCAGTTTTTGTTGTCTTCTGGTCTGAAGAATACAAAGTTCTACAAGATGAAAACTGGAACGTATTAAGCTCGGAGTTTACATCACTTCAGCTCGTTAAATTTGAGTTCGGAGGATAATAGGAACCTATGCTTCATGCGAAGGACACTTTAGAGCAAAGCTTGGCCTGAGGAACTCTGGAGGTCCAGCAGACCTTCACAAAGCTCTGCTGCTCGGGTCCAATCAGGCGCCATCATCTCAGAGGATCTGTTCTCTGTTCAGGTTCTTTCTATAAAAGCTCCAGAAACGTCTCTTCATGTAGAGGTTGAACCAAACAAACGACGTCTAGCTTGTCGGATCCAGATCTCCTTCAGTTGGACCTAGCAGGACGCTCAGACCAGGAGAGATCCTCTGACATGTTGAAGGACACCTCACTGGTTCCTGGTTCTTTAGGTCCAGTTCTGTCACCTTGTTCAGAACATTTCCTGGTTGTTCTCATCGTCTGCTGCTTCTGGTTTCTAACTTCAGATCTCTGTTGCCAGCAGAAGCGTTTTAGCTTTAGATGTTCTGTGGTGATTCAGAGGACTGTTGCTGAGACTTGATGTTCAGCAGGCCTTTCTCCAGACTCCTGTCTGGATCCATGATGCTGTGTGAGAAGATCCTCCATCTGCTGGATGAAGGAGAACAAGATTTAACAAGCAAACACTTTGCAGAAGAAAATTTAATAAACTGCATTAGATCCAACATCTGCAGACATCTGCTCAGAGCCACCAGGTGGAGATTTATTCAGGGTTTCAGGTGTTACGTCCCCCCCCCGTCACAGTTCGGTAAATCACTGCTTTGGGCCCAGAACCGGTTTAAGGTTCAGGCTCCAGGAAATGAATGAAAGTGTAACGCTCTCTGAAGGGATGAGAATCACATCTGAGCAAAGCGCATTGTCTGCGGCGTGCGGCGGTTCCGATGTGTTTCCCAGACCTGAGGCTCACACCAGCGGGTCAGCCAGGGAAACCGGTGACTCAGCGGTCCCAGTGGACCAGTACTCCGCCTTTACTGGGTTTCCACACATATCTCCTTAAAGGAACATTCTGTGATATTAGCTTGTTCTGACAGAAGCGTCTAGAAGAATCGGTTCCAGGAGGTTATGAGATGGATCCACTGTAAGTAGTGAAAATGATCCTCTTCAATTGATAAAAATCTGAAATATGTGATGTGCGTCTGTTATGATCTCTGAACCAGAACTCTCCTCCAGAACCTCCACTGGCTGCAGGTCTTCTGGGGTTTCACTGCAGCTGCTTTGTCCATCTAGACTGGATGGAGAACATCTGAGAGCTTCACTTCTCAGCCTCTAGCAGCTTTTCTTCCAGCTTTGCTTTAGATTCAGCTCCATCTCCCCGTCAGGTTTCCCTCAGCATGACGCTGCCACCACCATCTTATCATCATGAGGAGGAAGCTAGATTTACAGCTTCAGGTTCCTCTCTGATTGTGTCCCCAGCTTCCTCATGTTTGCTGGGTCTCCTTCATGGATTGTGGAAAACTGTGAACAGGACCTTCTCACTACTGCCCCCTAAAGGTCCGAGGTGTAGCGTTCACAGATCCTCTAGAGTCACCATGGTCCTCTGCAGCTTCTCTCATCAATGTCAAACGGCTCAGTCTAGCTGGACGTCCACGTTCAGGTCGGTCAGTCTAGGTCAGACATGCCCAAAGTCCGTCCTCTGGGGCCGCCGTCTTGCACGATTTAGAGGTTTCTCTGCTTCATCACACCTGGTTCTGATGCCTGCAGTTCAGCAAAAGCCTGTTAATCAGCAATCAATGGAAATCAGCTGAGCTGAAGCAGGAAAACCCCTAAAATCTGCAGGACAGCGGCCCTCAGGGGCCGACTGAAGGTGGACGTCCTGGTCGGTCTGCAGGTGGCCCACCATCTCTCTGTGTTCAAATGCTGGATGGTTCAAAGCTTGGCAGGTTGTTTCAGAACCCAACTGTGCTTCAAACCAGAACCAGAACTTCCTGTTGGGTTCTTTGCTCTCAATGATGCTGAACGTTCTCTAAAGTTCTCTGAGGAACCTATAAGGAAACAGCACATCTGTATTGAGAAAAGTGTTGCATTAAGGTTTCCTGTTGTCCACATCTGGAGAACTTTTATGGGATGTTTCTTGACCTGTTTCCAAGGTAACTGTGAAGCTTCTGCTGCGCTGAGATGTATTTTTCTTGTATGTCCTGTAAAAGGACCAGCGGGGTGAGGGGGTTAAAGTCCACCCCTCTGTGTCGCACCAGTGGAGGTGGTCACAGGTCGGTACCAGCAGGATGGAGCCTGATTGGTGGATCCAGGTTCTGACCGGATCCAGCGGTTCGGGCCTGCAGAGAGCTGCTGTTTCTGATGAGCTTCAGGAAGCGTGAAGGAAGCTGATGATCGCCACACATCCTCCTGATGAAGTGAGGGATTAAAGCAAAGCTGTGTTTGTCCTTTCTGGGCACCCGTCCCATAAATACAACTGGAGAAGTTTACATATCTCTGACCCTGCCTGCTCTGCATCGCTCCTCTTCATCACTCCTCTGCTATTTCTCAGTCTATTTATGTCTTCATCCTCAGCAGTAACTTCACCTTTCTTTCTTTTTTTTTACTTCCAAAATGTCATTTTACTACAGCTGTTGAGGGAAATGTTTTCTTTCTTTCTTTCTTTCTTTCTTTCTTTCTTTCTTTCTTTCTTTCTTTCTTTCTTTCTTTCTTTCTTT